>VXBL01002620.1:258818-296911 GCA_013400195.1 Aramus guarauna
ATGTGGCGGGAACGAGGTGTGGTGAAGCGAGGCGGTGTCGATGCGGCGGGTGGGGAAGGGAAGGAAAGGGAACGAAAGGGAAGGCAGCGATTGTAGCACCTTGCTACTTGCTTCTTCCAGTCCTGCTCCCTCCCTTGAAGCCAGGACCCAAGCAGCAGGGCAGGGCAGGGCAGAACAGGACAGGAGACCTTGTAACCCTTCCTGGTGCACACATGGGTGTCGTGCTCTTGGAGGATGTAGTGGCTAAAGTCCTTGCAACATCAGTTTTCTGAACATCTTACCCTTTTTTAAGTCTATATCCCTATTCTACATGTAAAGCCAAAGCGGTGGGTTTTTTCAACATTCAGCAGCGGTACCTGCAGTTAGCAGAGCTGTGAGTGGGATGCCTGGAGGGGATGGTCAGGAGTCCAAGCTCCAGCCTCCCGTGTGCCTGGAGACTTGTCACTCCACCTGACTTGCTGTCTTGCAGCTTCGTGCCCTCCATTAAAGGTTGTACCCCATTTACTATGCCAGGCCTGATCATTCTGTGCTGTCTCACTTCATACTGGCTGCATTATGCTTCCTGGACTAATTACTGATTTTTGACATCAATTGCTGTGGCACAGCCCAAAAGCTATGACAGTATTTGTTCCACTATGGAAGCAAATCGCTCTGTGTAGGAAGGAAAAATATTGTTAAATACAGTTCTTGGCAATGGTGATGTATTTTGTGGGTAGGTGTATGTATATGTCATATATAACCACTTAAGACTCAGTGCCATGTAAATACAGCATTTTCTTTTAGGGAGCTACACTCAGCTTTCTATATGGTATATATAAGAGCAGTCCTTATACTAGAACTACATATAGAACCAAATCTAGAATCATGCCAGCTTTTATGTATTTACTAGGTTTGATTAACTCATTATTTAAACTTGCAATATCTTAGGGCAGTTAGCATGGGAGGGTAGATTTTTTGACAAATACTTTGTAAACGTTTTGATGTATAGCTAGTATAGAAGTACATTTAAATGGGGACAAGACTTGGATGGAGTTCCTGTGAAAAATTTGCTTGGAATTGCATAGAATGCAGTTGAAAATTTTTTTATTATTACTAATTTTTTTTTATTCCACAGCTGAAGTCCCAGATCAACAAATAGATCTCTTTCTATTTTTATTTTCTCTTCCTAGTGGATTGTCATGTTTGATATCTGCAAATTGCTGTAAGTCTTCTATTATCCATGGAAATTACCTTCCCTCCTTTGTTCTGCATACAGAGTTTTAATTTCTCATGAAATTTCATAAGTATTTCCACTCGTGCAAGACAAATGCATTTGTGAAAAATAATATTAATTGTATGCTTTTGACGTTTGGAAAGAAGAAATATAACCTGGTTTACTCAAATTGTATTGACCCTATTGAACTCTTTATAAGCAGGTGAAAAAAAGACAACTGTAGAAGACTTTACCCTGTCTGGCTTGAGTGTTGTTACAGCTCTAAACTTCCATTAATCCATCTCATGAAGGGAAACTTTACACAGTAAGAGGGTTTTCAGTATAGAAGTTCTGCCTGACATTAAGATGCAAAATTCTCTGGTGTTTTAGTCAGCCAGCTTATTATCCCAGATAAAGGAATTTTATTTTCTTTCCACTGAGACTTTCTTTCAGAATATATTCACATTTTTAATTTGACTACATAGATATTTAAGAACAGAAATCACACTCCTTCATTTACCTCTGTCTAGAAGTACTCTCCTGTTCCATGGCACTTTATAATTTTGAGTAGGCCTGCTTCCACTCTGAAGTTGTATATGATTTTTTGATTCATTCCCTTATGGAAGCATACAAAGCCATACAGGTGCAGCTGTGCCATAACAATCTCAGATAGCTAGCTCATCGTGTGACGTCAACGTTTAGACTAATGAGTGAGAATACTGGTAGCTTTCCAACAATAATTTTTATGCTAGCGAAATGTCTGATTTTTGTAAACATCTGTACTGTCATCAGCTTATTAATTACCATTTTCTTTCCAAGTAGTTTCATGCTGAGATGTTATTCCTATAGACACTATAAAACTGTCAACATCAATTTTTTTTAATGTAGTAGCAGCAGTGTAGTAGTGTTCAGTGCTCTGCCGCCTCTGCATAGAAAGAAGGCTACATTTACCTAAACCGTGTTTGTGAGATACACTGCCTGAGAAGAAATGGTTCTGTGTCATTTGTATGTAAAGAAGTATCACAAGAGCCTGCATTGTCCCGCTGCTTCCTTCACAGTCGCCCTTGTTCGTGGGTATCTATGTCTTTTTTGTTAGTTGTGTCTTGAGGCTGGGATTGCAAAGCACACAGCACTGACCCAGCCCTGCAAGACAGACTTTGACTTGCCTTAGAAACTTTGGGTAATGCTGTGCACTTCTTAAGAATTCCACTCTTACATTCATAAAATGAAGTTACATGGACAAAACAACTTGTTTAAATCAGCCACCAATGATTTGATATGGGTTAGAAATACTCCCTCTGTAAGTATTTCTTTCTCCTTGTACTGTGACTTAATAGACTGTAACAGAAATGAATGGAAAGGGATGCAGTAATGAGACAATTTTAGAGAAATTGCTCTGTATTCCATATATAGTGCATTTGCTTTGGCAAGTAGAAGAGCTGGCTTCTAACATTTACTACAGTAGTTTTTAGCTAAAACTTTTTAAGTCCAGAGTATAAACGCCTCATTTTTTAGGGATGCAATAGTGGCAATTACTGCTTCCCCATGCCTTTTGCAGACTTGGTTCAAAGGTTTATTTTGTTCTTCAGACATGTTTGACAGTCAGCTTCATGCAGAAGGAGTATGACCTAATCCATTTGCCTCTGTCTTTTAGAGTAAAGGTGCTTCCAGCTTGATCTTAATAGATACTGAATGCTTGCAAGTGTTCAGTGCTTCCAAAGATCAGCCTGCCTAAAAAAAGAATTTTTTTTTCCTTTTTTTTTTTTTTTTTTTTTAAGGAATTCTTGTGGGGAAAATACTTGATCTGTATATAGCTTTTAGTAAGGTTAGCGACTATTATACCAAGTTATTATGTAAGACATAAAAAGAACAACTACACTTCTTGTTCCGGGTTGCAAGTCCTGAGAAGTTTATAATACCACCTTTCATTACATTCCAAGGATGCTTATTTCTTTTGTACTTCTGTCTTTCTAATGTTTCCTAGAATACTTTTGGCATATTAATATGGTAATTTGTGACTGCAGTATGCTAGTAGTTTTTATGCAGTGTTTAACTGCAACTTTGATATGCAGCAGTGCTACAAAACACTATATACAACAAAAAGTTCTTCAGAAATTAAGGATTTAAGATTTGTGATATTATATGAAATGCACCCAACAGATGCGTATTGAAACAAAGCACATTATTCAAAATTAACTTCCAGAGTTGAACAGAAACAGATTTTTATGAGCGGTTTTTAGCTGATTTAGCCCATGTATTTTATCTTTTTGTGGAATTTTAAATGGTTAAGAGAAACTCAAAAGACTGAATTATGTAATGTAGTAGTTTTCTCTAGAATTTGGCTTCTATTTTGGAAAATACCATGTGTTCACAGAAAGAAGATTGTGTATGTCCAAATATGGAAGTGATAAACAAGAACAAATGAAAAAGAAGAACTTGGAAGAACTAAGAAGTGCACTGTAAGTTATACCAGCCCACAGGCAGCTTCAATTTGCTGAACCAGCACTTGTATAGCCAGTAGCCCTGTGTGTCACTGACTTTAGCCTCACTATAGAGGTTATAGTTGCACATGTCTGAATAGTTCTTGTGGCTTTTCAGACATGCACTACCACACCTGAAATATTTGTTCTTGTCGAATTATAGGAGAGCTTTCACTCTCTCTGTGTTCAAATGGCCCATGTTTGCCCCTCTCTCCCTCTTTAGGGCACTGTTGGGCAGCAGTGAGTGAAATAATATTGAGGTGTGCTTTTCTTTTTTGAGAGGCTTCCATTTCAAACCTACTTGCTGCTGGGTGCTCACTGATGGCTCATACCTTAGTTTGAAATAAAAGTATTGACTGTGATTTCCGTCACACAATTTTTGCTGTGGTCAAAGCTTTTAGGGAACATGTTGGTTCAAAGAATTAGTGTTTCTATCATTTCTCTCTGTTTCTAACTGAAAGATACAAAACTAGCTAGACAGTGGTAAGGTTCATTTTTCTCTCCTTGCTCTGTATTGGAAAAAGCTGCATCTTGTATAATGACACAGAGAATAAATACTGCATATACACTGATTGATCTGGGGGGAAGAATAGTACCAGAACCATTATCTGAATTTCTTAAAATGTCTGCAGTACTCAGATTAGTAGGCTTAGTCCACTATAAGTATCCCTAAATTGATATTTTTCTCATCTTTCTGAGCTCTGCCATTCCTAAATCTCTAGGGTTTAATTTGGCTTAATTTCTTGTGAATTCTGCAGAGAAGTTAGTCTGATGACTAGATTAGTTAAAAATTCTGAACTAATTCTTGTGTCTTCATTGTTCATCAATTCTTAAGTTATCTAAAAAATTTCTTGTATCAGCCTTTTTTGTAATCCACATCAAGACAAACCTCCCCCACCTGGAAAGGTAAGAGTGGGTGTCTGTTCAAAAGCATATGTAAAATACAATTATCAGAGTTAATGGCTGAAAAATGAGAACTTATAAATTCTGCTAATATGTGGCTGCCTAAAGCTGTGCACCTTTTGTGGTTAATGTAACTAAGTGAGGTTCTCCGTATTTAAGAGCTCCTGCTTGTACAAACAAGACAATATTTATGCTCTGAAATAACTTTTTTTTCTTTCCTCCTTAGCAGAGCATAGGCCCTGGAGTGCAGCTGCATGATGATACACTTCCTGGATGCACAGAAGTATCTCAAAAGGAATTATTACAGAAAACAGTGGGCTAGATGAGCACGTTGGCAAATGCAAGCTGAGTGAGTAAATCCTCATCTATGGCAATAGGATTTTTAAAAATTTTTTTCTGTGCATTAATGTCCATCTCTTCTGCCTTGACTAAATAATTTATTACAAAATTTACTGGAAAGGGCTCACATTATTCTAGAACCAGGATTTCTAGCAAATGTAACGTAGCATCTGTGAAATGTAATCTAGACTGAATGTTGCACATTCTATTTAGGGGTTTCACCTTCATTGTTATACCTACATGAGACTGTGTATGTCCAGGAACTTAAATCCTTTATTATGTTTGATGCAATAAATCAGTGGTGCTTTGGAAAAGTAGTTTCCATATCAGGATGGAGTCTATGAATAAATTGGAGGGTGGAACGCACCTAGCAGGAACTCTTGCAGGTGCCAAACCTTGGATGTCAGTTGGCCAGGTTATGCAACACACAGATCCAGCTTATTACGAATTCTCAGCCAAAAGAAGCAGAAACATGGGCTAACATTGAACAAGGTGTAGCTCCTCATATGGGGGTAGTCAACACCCAGAGCCGAAGGCAACAACTTTGAAAAAAGCAAGTTACTCATACATTGTAGATGATGAATAAGGGACGGTGTTGGATATGTATCTGGACTCAGTTTTTGCCAAGAGCGTGGGAGTTGCAGAAACACCTCAAAGCAGCAGAGCAAAAGCTTGTGACAGATGTGAGTGTTATGTGCAGATTTAAGAAAAGGGTTTGATGAAAAATGGAATGTTTTCAGCCTGAAGGCATGAAATTTGAGAGCAATGATAGGAAGAAGGGCCAAGTTTTTCATGGAACAAAGAACAAGTTTTCTTTCTGTTCCAGAACAAGCTTTGCTTGGAGGAACAGTGAAATACTTGTATATTTTCTGTTAAATAAGTATCATGTGCTCTCCAGTGTGTTTGTGTGAGGTGTTCCCTATGTGGAGAGAGCCAGGTCCAAAGTGGCTATTTAAGGGTAGCAGTTGGGAAAGACTAAACAAATAAAGAGCGTGCCACAGAGTACAATAATCAGGTTTGCAGCAGGGAGAACATGGAGGCTGGAAGAGCAGAATGCAACTGTAGTTTCGGGATTGTTGAATGTGGTTCTGTGTAAACTGAGATCCAAAGGTGTGCCTTATCTAAACGTATCTAAACTACTTTTGAGCCCTGTGGAGTTCATATCCAGGATCTTAGGCTAGTTTTGTGTCTTGTATAGATTTGTCTTGTGAGATGTATATTGATTGAGAGCAGCAAACATTAAAATTTGTACCCCAAAGAATAAGTACCAAGAGAGCCAGATGTCTTTAGTTTTCAAGAGAAATGCCACATATAAACAAGATTGTACTTAGGTGACTCTGTTGTTTAACTGCCATGTCTTTGCACATGAAGTGCTTCTGTCTTTTGGCAAGTAAGCCATATTTGTTTAGGAGAAGCTAATCCTGTATCACTGTGTTGTGGTGTTGTCTGACTGGCAAAGTAAATAACTAGCAGTTGCCAAACCTCTCAGCTTATGAAATGTCACAGATCGTGAGGGGAAAAATGTAGCATAAAGAGTTATTGAAATGCAGGGTTCCATCTGGAGAGGTGGAGGACCAGCCAGCTAAAGGCAGGTGATCAGAGAAACTAGAAATGAATCTAGGAAGGAACAGCTTACACAGGCGTGGTGGGTTGACCCTGGCTGGACACCAAGTACCCATCAAGCTGCTCTATCACTCCCCTCCTCAGCAGGACAGGGAAGGGAGAAAAATAAGATGGAAAAAACCTCGTGGGTTAAGATAAAGGCAGTTTAATAAAGCAAAAGGCCACGCACGGAAGCAAAGGAAAAACAAAAGATTTATTCTCTACTTCCCATCAGTAGGTGATGTCCAGCCACTTCCCAGGAAGCAGGGCTTCAGTACACATAGCAGTTGCTCTGGAAGACAAACATTGTAAATAACAAATGCCCCTCCTTTCTCTTAGCTTTTCTTGCTGAGCACACATCATATGGAATATCCCTTTCGTCAGTCTGTGTCAGCTGTCCTGGTTGTGTCCCCTCCCAAGATCTTGCCCACCTCCAGCCTACTGCTGAGGGGGGGAAATGTTGAAGAGGACAGCCTTGATGTGTGCCAGCACTGCTCAGGAGTAGCCAAAATACCAGTGTGTTATCAACACCTTGCTGGCTACCAATGCACACCACAGTGCTATGGGGGCTATTTATCATTCCAAATTTGGGGGCACAAAAAGTTAATGCATTAGTCTTTTTCTGGGCATTCATGTTTCAAGATTTTCACTTACCGATCTCAGACAGGGTGTTTGCTTGGTAAGGCTTTCATATCTGATGATGGTAAATCATGTGAATGCTAAAGGATCCAAGGTACGTGAAGGATACAGATATTGCAGTAGACCGCAAATAGTGCTTTTATGTAGTGAATGGAGGTAGGCATGAGCACTGTGAACTTGGAATGCTGTTAAATCTAGGCCTATAATAATAGGGTGGAGGAGAAGGAAGGAGTGATATGAAAGTCAGAAGTCCTGTGATCTTCACATTTAGCAGGGTTTTGTGCAGGGAAATAAAGCTCTTTGGCAGAGCTTTTCTTAATAGCCAGATTTCTGGATCTAGTCCTTTCCATATATGCTGCTGGCATGTTCTGCTTCAGATCTGTAGGACTCAAAATGCATCTTATCAGCTGCTTCTGCAATAGAAGGAATGTGTGTTCTGACTCTTCTAGGCTTCCTTCTATAACTGTCACATGGAAATAAGCTACAGCTTCCTGGCAGCCCGCTGTGTTTGGCTTCATACACATGCAAAGGTTTTGGATTATGCAAACCCATATTATTAGCTTTTGCCAAGACAAGTTGGACCAGATGATCCTTGAGGTCCCTTCCAACCTGGTATTCTATGATTGTGTGATCTTTATGGATTTTTTTAATGCAAAAACCTAAGTATTTTAAATTCTTACAACAATATCAGGTTAATGAATGTGACCGCTAAATATCATTAGTACCTGAGAGTCCTGGTTTCACAAGTGTTGGCATGCAGTAGTTACAAATAAGATCTGTAATGGATACCTCAGGTTTGTATAAGAATTCTTTTAAGCATTTTCATATTATTTTCCAACAGACCCTAGCTGTCTTTTGATTTGAAGTAATTTGCAAGAGATTGAACTTAAGCACAGCATTATTACAGATTTTTAAGTCAAATTGTGGTCGTGATCTGTCATTTCTGTGGTTTTTGCATTGTCAGCAAATCTGGTTTTTAAATGAGGTTGAGTTTCATTGTTCTAAAATGTTGTTCTGCACAATGAAAGTCTTCATCTGTGCCATTTTCTCCTGCAAAACAAATTCTATGCCAAACACAGACCATAGATATAAAGCTTCTTGATTTAATATTATAGGTTGTTTTTGCTGACGTTCTGAATGTTTTACATGTTTTAAGACCTCCATTTCCCACAGCAACTCTGAATTATTTTGAAGATTTTTTAAATCTTTGTTTAGCACGTGCCTATCTTTCTCTCCCAAATCATCAGAACTTTCACCTTTAAAATCTCTCAGTTGCTTGTCTTCAAATATTTAAAATGCAATTTATGCATAAAATTTTAGTACAGAATGGTTCAAAATAATACTCCAATTTTTAATTAGGGGTTCCTTGTTAATCTCTTCCTTCTTTAGCTCTGCAAGATGGTGTATGTACTGTATTTCCTTAAATGTATTAAATGTACCCTGTTCTCTTCAATACGTTCCTGAAGAAATGTTTTTTTGTGTACAGATTTGCAAAAAGTGCAGAACAATATTTAGACCTCTCTGCTTCTCTGTGTGCAGTCTCATGCTCTTTCTTGCCGCTACCCTGCTTTCATTTTAAAGGAACATCTTTGCTTTCGTCTGTATGTTTCTCTGATTTGTGGTATGGTAATGCTGTCCTGTGAGGCTTTGGTTGGGATAGAGTTAATTTTCTTCATAGTAGCTGGTATGGGGCTGTGTTTTGGATTTGTGCTGGAAACAGTGTTGATAACACAGGGATGTTTTTGTTATTGCTGCGCGGTGCTTACACAGAGCCAAGGCCTTTTCTGCTTNTGTCTACTGGAGGGATATCAACACAGTGCTATAAAACCTAATCCATTCTAGCTACATTCTACCATGTGATGAATTCTTACAGTGTTTCTGAGTTTAAATCTTGCTTCTGTGTTACTGGCTGAGTACTCAGCCTAGGGCAGGCAACACAACCAGAGTCTAGATAATAATCACCTCAGCTTAGAGTCCGTGCTGGACCACACAGACCATCTTCAGTATGCCCTGCAGGTCAGTGCTACAGACATGCACATACCTGGTAGTGTTTAACCCTTCACAGTTACTTGGTTGTAGTCAGGACATGATTCGGGGTGTCTCTCTCTCACCATGCTTCAGAGGCCAGCTCAGATGACTTTTTGAACTGGCATTAGCGTACCTGCCTCTGGTGTGCAAAACTCCAAAGGCAGATCAGAGAAGCAGGAGCTGCTTTTATTCCTCTATAAAATGTTTCCCAGACCACAGTCTGACACCCCAGCCTGCCTTTTGTACCTGTGAATGACCGTTGCCTCCAGGCCATTTTTAGAACCTTGGGGTTTTTTTTATCCTTGCTCTTGGTCCTCCTCTCCCTTCCTCCATCTC
The DNA here is from genome assembly GCA_013400195.1 of Aramus guarauna. Taxonomy (NCBI): domain Eukaryota; kingdom Metazoa; phylum Chordata; class Aves; order Gruiformes; family Aramidae; genus Aramus; species Aramus guarauna. The sequence goes on from VXBL01002620.1 coordinate 268,338, forward strand.
TTAGAGGTAACCAAACCATCTTGCCACATGAAGATCTCACAGCAAGATTGGAGTCTCTCAGGCTTGTCATTGTACTGTTATCTTGAGAAGAGGAGAGACCTTTTGTTAGTACTGTGCTAGCTCTGACCTTTTAAAGAATGCCTGCAGCAAGCAGGCAATTGCTAAAAGATTGTGGCAAGCAATGCAACAGGCTGGCCCTGCATGGTTCTTTGCAGGGTGTGTGTTGCAGATAAATGGGATGCTGTTTAGACTAGAAGAGCCGTGTCAGGGAAGTTACAGTTGCCATCCCTGCAAGTGAAGGATGTGATGCATGAAGCATGTCCACATCTGCAGTGTGAACTCTTAAGGGGTGCTTAGCATTTGTGTTGTGAGGCAATGGCTTACTGTGAACAGCTTTTCTCTACCTTACAGGAGTTTAATTATAGTAGGAATTTACTCTGGTTTACTGGAAATATCCTACTTGATATTTCATCACCAAAAATTGGAGGATGGCTTCTATTTTTCTTCAGTGACTACTGATGTATATCAAATGGTAGTGTCTGCCCCCCTCTACTGTGTGACAGGCAGTACCATACCCCGAGCTGTTTATTTCTTGACACTAAGAAAAGCTATATATTTTTTTCTAAGTGATACATGATTGTAGAGGGAACTGAATATTGCATATATCTGTTCTCCAGATTAGATTGTACCCTTTAATATTGCATAGACAAGAGGGGAGGACTCCTGAGGTGAGGCAAGTCATGACTACCTAGCATGTGAGGAAGGATTACAGGTGTGAGAATACCAACTGGAAACAGTACATGCTAGGTAAGGGAAGGCAGGTGGGAATGCACAGAGGGAAGAAGATAAAAAATGAGTGAGGAAAACTGACCGTGTTAAACTTCTGTACCAGAACAGTGTTGCCATAAATATATTTACTTTGTAAATATACACAGGGCCACCTTTTTTGGGTAGGGATGCTCTTTTAAGATAATGTAGTTTGGCTGCTGGGAGGAGGGAGTTGTATGCGCAGAATGATGGTGGGAGGGGTTAGTGCCCAAGTTTTGAGGGTTAGCCTGACTCATTTGTATTTTTCATCCTTTCTATGATACATTCTCTTTCTGTATATTCTTGTGAATACACACTGTCACTCTGGTTATTTACTAAAGGAGTGAACTAAATGAAGAAAAGTCTCAGGCACCTTGTATATGCCAAGACAAAAATGTTTATTTACAGTACTGAAGGTGACAGTTCTGTTTAGGCTAAAAGGTTTTAACCAGCAGACAGATAATAACTTTGCCAATAAAACAATGAGCTGTACACAACCTGTGGAATATTCTGGAACTCAAGGAAAGCAGTGATTGCAAAACTGTTTCTTTCAGTTATGTTTTACAAGTTAGTAAATGGAATCCTAAAAATAAGTGTGAAGATACTGTGCAGTGGTTCAGTAATTTCTGCAAAGTGTAGGATTTTCCTACCTATTGTTATAGTAATTATGAATGTTAAAAAAAGTCCACACAGACTACATGAAGACAGAGCAGAGAGTCATTCAATGACGTGACTTGTATGAAGTTACACTACATTGTAAGGGTCCAGACAGAAAGTAGAACTGAAGTATTTTAAACTCCAATCCAGTTAAAAAAAAAGTGACTTTATACACTGAAGTGGTTTTGGTTTGGGGTTTTTTTTTTGCCATAGTGCAGGGAAACACTCCTGCCCTCCTTGATTTTTAAACTTGTTGGATCCTTGCCAGCCTTCCCAGTCATGGGATTTTTGGGGCAGTGTCATACACAGAAGATTTTTGGTGTTTTTTTTTCAGTAAGGCACAAGTAGCTTCATTTGAAACTACAAGCTTAGTTAGAATACAAGAAGATAAATTTATATTTTATTGTGAATACATAATTTTTATAAAGGCTAGACCACTTCACATTGTCTGTCTGAAGAATAAATTTAAATGTTTTCTCTGTAAAAGTAACATTCCAGTTTAAGCATGTACCATCCCCTGAGCTGTAAAATTATTGCCACCAGGCAAGCTAACGATTCAAGTCCTTTAGTTTAATTAGAGGTTTGTTGATTAGCGCTTTTTCGAGGGAGGGAGGGAGGGAGAGGATAGTTTGTATTTTTGGAAGGAAAGGAAAGGCAGGGAGTTATTTTGCTTTTACAAGGAATAAATGTCCTATATTATACCAACTAAAGACATATATGTTCTCAGCAAAGTGTCAGAACAAAGACAAAATCTCTGCATGAGAGAGCTTACTGTGTAGGAGGACCTTTATGTAGCAGATCAGCTGCATTAAGCTAGAAATTACAGTATTTAATTCACTGTGAAGTTCTAATGTGAGCCTGTCATGCAGGCTGTGTAGAAGGCTGTGTGCAGAAGTTCTTGTTGTTTAGTTCAGGAATAGTCAACTTTTCTTGGGAAAAAATATTCCTAGGTGGATGTATGTAGAATAATGATATGTATGGTAGTGATATGTTTTGGGAAGGAGACAGTGGAAGTTTGCTTCAGGGGGTAGGAAGTGACTTTGCATTACCAGGGCCAGAATGGAGTCAGATTGGAAGTGCCAATACAGTTGAATATAGGATCGAAAGAAAACTTGGAAATATCTGAAAGAATAGGGTAAGCAGAACTGGAAATACTTGCTCGCTAGGATGGAGGAAGCTAGTACCAAGTAGGAATTAGATAAAGCAACAGAGGAGGTAGCAGTAGCTTAGGAACCTCAGAAGAAAGATGATCAGAGCTCAGACAAAGGTTTCAACCACAGGGAGCGAGAGAAAGGACTTGCTTATTTTTCAAGGACATATTGTAAAGGGCAAATCAACAGGACTTGGCAAAATACTCAGAGTGGTGGGAGAGAAGAATGACTACAAAATGATAGATGTGTTGTTCTGACAAACAGGATGTTGGAGCTGTAAAAGCACAGAAAAGTGCTTTTGAATCGGGACAACTGCTGTGAGATTATAAACCTAGTCAGGTGGTTAAGTATAGTTGAACAGAGCTGGAATCGCCAGACTGAAGATCCTGATATTTAAGTAAGTGTGACATAGCAAATTATGGCTCTTAATTGGCATTTCTGTGGCATTCTGTGGCATTTCTGTGGCATTCTGTGGCATTTCTGTGGCATTCTTTCTTGCTTATGCTTTGGAGTTAGGTACAAATAACCTTTAATAATCATGTAACAGAAGTGTTTGGCTTGCATAGGCCAAGTGCATAGTTTTTGTGCAAGCAGAAAGTATAGCAAATTTGCATAAGTGTGACAAGACAGGCCCTAGCTTGCAGTAAGAGCTCACATGATCAAATTACTATTCAGTAATAGTAACACCTGACTTCAGGTGTTGGTGATGTGACTGCCACCAGTGGTGCAGTTACATTATTATAAACTTTTAAAACATAGCAAGCTCCAAAATGAATTCTGTCTCCTTTGAGAGACAGAATTAGAGATTCTCGAGATGACCACTATATATCCACAGAGGGGTTTTTGCACTGTTCCTACTGAAACTCAAATGCAACTTAAAATATTTCTAGCACTTGACCAAGATTTTGCACATCATTAAGTGAGCAAGTGAGTCCTTCTTGGCAATCACCACAGATGCTTCTTTTTTCTGAAAGAATAGAAAACACTTGTTCTCTCTCTGCATGACTGAATTTCACAACAAAGAAATAAAAAGTTCTCTCTCTCAATCTCTTTTACTCAATATTAACTGCAAATTGTGTGGGACACTGCACAGCCTTAGTCACCTTGCTGGGGAAAAAACTCATTTTTCTCACTGTCATTGTGGAACTTAAGTTACATTGAAAAGGCAGGGTATTAACTGCATGGCTGTATAAGTTGTTAATAACAGACTGTTGGAGTTGAGTGTTTTCTGTATCACAATAGTCAGCCATTATTACTTCTAACAGCCATTTCCTCACCCAAACATGAATGTCAGAATACTAAATGGCATTTACAGGACCACTTAATTACCAGAACTGTAGCAGTACTTTCAGAGTCCTTAACAGAATTTTAGGTTATTTGTGCCACTCCAATATTGTCTAAGTTACAAAGCTTTTAAGTATATTTTAGGAATGCCTGAGCCAGATCTTAAGCATGTTTAAATGAAACTTCAGCAGCTTAGTTGAGTGGCATTTGTGTTTCACAGCAGCTTTACAGTCTGTGATGAGAAAAATGGTTGTTTTCTCAAAAAACAAGGTCAGTGCACAACAAGTAGATGCACACTGTAATCTCCTCTCAGCTTCTGTGAAAAAAGACTGCAAGTAGTATAGCATAATGTTGTAACTAAATCTCATGAATGATGTGTAATGAGATCTTATATTTCTCCCTGCCATTCTTTGGGGAAAAAGACAAGATGGAATTTTGTCCAGGCCATGTAAAGAAAAATTTTCGAAGCTAGATGCTTACTAATGAGTATGTAGATTTATGTCTAGTCACAAGGTTTTCTTTTTGCATAATCTCAGCTGGCTAGATTTTATGTCTCTATGCTCCTTTTCTAATAAATGAAGAGAGGCAAATCATACCAGGCTGAGGTAAATCTCTTGAGAAAAGTGAGATGAATGCCTTTCTGATGATGCTTATCTGCTTTTCCATGAGGTCCCTGGCAGTTAAATAGCTAAACTTAAGTGAAGTTAATGTCTTTCACGGTGAAAACCTTCTTTAGCAAGTATCTAAAATAAAAGCCATAGATAATGGACTTTCTTAAACTTCAACAGATCAGTTTTACAACTGTTTGCTTTTACCATAGCATCTAGGAACTCTAGGTATGCCTAAGGTGCTTGAGGATGAATAATCACAGAACAAAAAGCCAGTCCTACCTCCAAGAGTTTACACCCTAAGTATAAAATAAGATGACAGAAGAGTGCAGAAACACAGAAGGATTAAAAGGGGCAGTGAGAGCACCTGGGTCAGTAGTAGTCACAACCCATCAACAACCCATTAATCGTCACCAAGTTATGCAGACATGATAGCAAAAGAGCTTTACAGAGTGAATTGGATGTTAGATAGGATTGTAACTTTGAGGATGTTTCAGAGGAGTACCTCTGAGGGGAAAGAGGCATGGAGACATATGTTTGGAAAGCAAATACATGGCTGCTGTGAACTGATGGGAAGTTTAGAGCAGGGTCACCTAGAGCAGAATACTTAGGCTGTGTCCGGTTCTGTTTCAAGTATCTGAAACAACAGACATTTCAGCCTCTGTGGCCAACCTGTTCCGGTGTTTGGCCACCCTCAAGTGAAAAAGTGTTTTCTTACATTTAGGTAGAATTTCTTGTATTTCAGTTTGTGCCTGTTGCCTTTTATCCTGTTACTGGCTACCACTGAAAAAAGCATGGCTCCATCTTCTTTACACCCACACTGACAAGATCCCCCTGAGCTTTCTGTTCTCCAGGCTGAGCAGCCACAGCTCCTCCAGCCTCTCATATAACAGATGTTCCAGTCCCTCAATCACCTTTGTGGCCTTTCACTGGAATTGCTCCTGTTTGTCCATGTCTCTCTTGTGCTGGTGAGGCCAGAACTCAACTCAGCACTCCAAATGTGTCTCACCAGTGCTGAGTAGAGGGGAAGGATCACCTCTCTCAACCTGCTGGATGAGGGGAAGNATCCTGTTACTGGCTACCACTGAAAAAAGCATGGCTCCATCTTCTTTACACCCACACTGACAAGATCCCCCTGAGCTTTCTGTTCTCCAGGCTGAGCAGCCACAGCTCCTCCAGCCTCTCATATAACAGATGTTCCAGTCCCTCAATCACCTTTGTGGCCTTTCACTGGAATTGCTCCTGTTTGTCCATGTCTCTCTTGTGCTGGTGAGGCCAGAACTCAACTCAGCACTCCAAATGTGTCTCACCAGTGCTGAGTAGAGGGGAAGGATCACCTCTCTCAGCCCAGAAGGATGTTGGCCATCTTTGCCAACATCTTACAAAGTTTGGCCTGACAGGACCCAGAGAACTGACTTAAAGTATGAAGATAGTGAACTGTGGATGGTGTTGTCCGCATGTCATTCTTAATTCAATTTTCTCAGTCACCCACTGTATGAGGCATACCCACCATGAGGTGTTAGTAAGAAAAGTTGCTGTATACAGATATTATTTCCATCACTAGGGTGGTGCATATGGCTTTTATATAATAGGAAAATTTCATTAGGCACTGGAACAATTCCTGTTGAACTTGAGGAGCAGAACTGAATCTCATGATTCTGGAAAATAGTTTAGTTAATCTGCTGACAGTTTGTGGATCCCAAGCTGGAAAGGGGGCATCTTGGCCAGGAGAGGAAACCAGGCTGCCTGTTGTCCCATCTGCTGCACACTGGAGAGCAAAGACGGCACCTTCTGTGAGAGCAACACAAGTTGCACGATTAGGGGAGGTTGGAGTGCAGGGCGGGACATGGAAGGGAGGGAGGAAGGGTGGTAGCAGGAACTCCGTACCAGGAGGGAGATGGGAAAGCTCCTGAGTAAGCACTGGGCCAGCTTGCCTCCAGGATGAGGAGGAGAAGACTTTAAAGGAGCAGGAGGACAAGGTGGGGGAACTAGGTGGAGGTTAAAATGGAAAGCCTTTCCATATGCTCCTTTCAAAAAGTAGGTAATGTGGCATTTCCACTTACCTAGGTGATGTAAGTACTGATGACAAGAAAAACATGGAAATTTCTTCTGAAGTTGGATGCTACTACTGATTAAAACACTTTGAGGTAAAGACTTTTTAGCAGTATACGCGATTTGTCTGATCCAAAATTTCTTTCACTAAGTGACTGCTGTTTCCTGACCTCATGAAATGGCACTGCTTGGGAGCTACACACTTCACATGCAATTCCAAAAGATGGCAACCTTAGGCTTCCAAACTCGGGCCTCTGCTGAACAGCTCTGCAGCTCTTAACAGTTCACAGTGGTGAATGTTAGAAAATTCTGGGTTTTCCCAGATTGATCTTATTTTTATCCATTTATCCTATTTTCCATATTTTTCTACATATAAAACGGAATTTATGTGACTCAGTTAAAAACTGGGCAACCTCCCAGACATATTTCTGTGCCTGAAGGTAGGGGAGGATAGGAACCCTTAGATCTACTATCTCTGGGTTTCAGTCTGTGACTTCTGTTATCTACAGGAGTGAGGCTCTGCTATCAATCTGTGCTGAAATGATGCTCCTGTGGCACAGTGATAAAGCAGAGACAGTTCAGCAAAAGCATGAGAAAAGAACTATTTAATTCGATGAACTGTAGTATATTTGCACTTGTCTTACTGAATTATTAAGGCTTTATACACATAGTCCACTAGCCTTGTACATATCAGTGTACTTCAGATGGTAATCATGACCATTTTGAAACCTGTGTAACTCTGGATAGATACACTCTTTCACTTGAGACATGATAAGGTACATAGTCTCTTCATACTATGCTCATTCTCATATCTTCAAAAATCCATCTTTTTTTCTTGGTTAGTACTTATTTTCTGATTTGATCTTCATGTCCAGTTCCTGCTTTTTTTTGTGGTTTTGTTTTCATCATGAATTTTAGTTGTGAACAGGTAAGGACAGAAACTTCACAGACTATTTAATCAAAAACCGTAGTTGTTTTAGAATGTTTTATCGAAACATGTAGATTTGACTGAAGTTGCGTTGATGAAAATAGAAAATTCTGATGCTAAAGTCTAAATTATGTGTTTTTATAACAAATGCTGCTTTTGTATTACAGGATCATTACTTGATGAAAAATCAGGCATCTTGCTTATTTTCCAAAAGTCATGTTTGGAAACCATTAGCTTGGAAAATTCCATCTTGATTTGGCTTAAAGCCAATTTTTGAAATCTCAGCTTTCGTGAAGCAGAAATGTCTTTCTCCAGGCAGCCCTAGCAGCAGGGTCAAAGTCTCAGCCCCACTCTGGTTTATGCCAAAGCTTTTCACTTCTACAATTGTTCATCTGCTGCTTCTCCTCCCAATCCAGGGATAAAAAAATTATACCTCATTTTGGTTGTGCCAATTCCTTATGATTTCCCCTTCTTGTGCTCTGGAGAGGTGAGTATTGGTCTAGGCTATTCCTGTCTTTCCTCCATGTAGGCAGCAGAACTGGGAGAGAATTTTGAGGGTAGTTTTGTTGCTTTTTGCTTCAGTGCAGAAAGCTTGTGATTTTAGTGTTGCCTGTAGGGATATTTTCCTCCCACAATGTTGGTTGGTCAGTCTGTTTTAACCAACTCAATATTCTAATTGTTTGATATCACTTCATATTACTCTTTTCTTCTCAGTAAGGTTTGTTGCCTGCATAGGTAAGACAGGGATCTTATCTCTATGAGGTTTATCGTGTGCTACAACCCTCATTTCTGTAGTGTCTGTGCATCTCAATGTTCCGTTCATTTATCTCTGCCACCCCTGTGGAATAGAAAGCTTATTTTCTATCTGCTTTTAACAAGTGGAAAACAGTGGTCCATAGAGGCTGAAGGCTAGATGAAATAGAGTGAAGAAATGGAGAATGGGCTCCCATGCATAACTTTCAGGTGTTTGGCACCCTAATTACCTCTTAAACAGTTGGGGTGATGGATGTTGCATATGGGGAAGGGTGATCTGAAAGAGTGGGCATTCTCAGCAGGAGGCCACTCTGAGCCAATTAACAAGAACGGCAATGTCTCTGAAATCCTGCCTCCTTCTGTAGCTTTGGCATTCAGCTTTCTGTGGGCAACAGGCACCTCCTTCCCTTGGCAACCTGCCTCTCCTGCCAGTGCATGCGAGGCTTGTTATCAGAGCTCTGGTCCATGCTCTTATCCTTCTCTGTCTTTTATTTAAAAAAACCCCAAACAATGAAAACACCAAACCCATGATGGTTTCCCTCTTCTTCACACCCCTTAGATATGAATTGGTAGTTTAAGCATTAACCTGAGCATTTTATGAGGGCTTGCTGCTCACTTGGGCATGTTGAAGTTGCATCTCTCAGGTCCTGGGGGAGTGCCCAATGGAGCGGGCTGCCCGGGAGGCTGGAGCTGGGGAGGGAGCTGTGCTGCCAAGGCTCTGTGAGTAGGCTGGGAGGAATGCGGGAGTCCTGGGGCCAGGAGGAGAATGACTCCTGGCCTGGCCCTCCCGGCTGGGAGGGGTAACTTCTGGACTCCGCTCCCAGCTTCCAGACTTGTTTGTGCATTTTAAAAGCAACTCCAAAACTAGTCCAAGGGGTGCTATCTGTATTTTTGTCATTCAGGTGACAGCCCTAACTACTTAGGGGTAAAAATATTTTCCTTCATGTCTTCTGTTCCCCTTCCCCTGCTCAGGGGTAAAAATATTTTCCTTCATGTTTTCTGTTCCCCTCCCCCTGCTCAGTCTCCTTTCCAGCCTGGTATTTAAACATATTTTTGAGGCAGAGGCAGGAGGGGAACCTCAACTTGCTAGAGACCTTTAACCCAGGTGTCTCCTGTTTTTTCCACTGAGTGTTCTAACCAGCAGGATACTGTGTGAAAATGAACACTTGAAACAATTTCTTCCTCTCCGGCTGTGTTTTAAAAGAAAATGTTCACCTCTTCATTTTGTGAAGTACTCGGAACTCCTACTGTACTTTGGGTATGTTCTGAGTACAGGTATTGAGCTCCTTGGGGCCAGAGTGACACCTGGGGTTTTTGGGTCTTCAATGAGAATAGGCAAGTGATACAGCTGCCAAGATGCTTCATTTTCTGCTTGCACAGAAGTAGAATTTTTAGAAAACTTTCAGGTTTAAGTGGGAGGTGGCCCTTGGAGTAAGCACTTGCAGCTGCCTGGCTTATTGTTTTGGAATTGCTATGCAATTATGTAGGTGTTTAAGTTCTCTGTTGAATGTAGCCTTAACTGAGTAAGGGCCCATGTTAGTACCCTTGCTCCTTTTTCCTGTCTTTTTGCCTATTCTATTTCCAAATCTGTAAAAAAAAAAAAGATATAAAATAGTTACTAATCATAATTTCTGTAATACTTTACCTGATAATCATGTCTCTGTAATAACTGCTCATCATTATAACCACTTCTTTCAATCATCCAGCTTGTTTTAAATCTGTATAACTTCTTTCTACAGAAGATAATTAGATTTAATTTTAAGCATAGGAATTTTTTATGAACTACTGTCATTATTGAACCTACTGCTTTTCATTCATCAAGGATCAGAATTTAACAGAGGTCTCGTACATTTTACAAAATTTTGTATTTAAGTGAATAATTTTTTCCTCTCCTTTCTTACTGTATCCCCTTACCTCTGTATTTTTCTGTTGAGGATGCTGGGCCAGTTCCAACTGTAATTTATTACTTATTGCTCCATCAAATTAATTTATAGTACAGGTTCAGTGAAATAATCTCACTATTTCAAGGGAGACTGTAGATGTACCTCTGCTGAGAAAATTTTATCCATAAATTTAGATACAAAATCTCTCAGAAAACCTTGTCTATTACTGGTCTAATTTCAGGCCAATAGCGTACTCTTTATTTTATGCTGATTACATTGGTCTCTGTTCAGAGAAAATACACTTCTTATTCCAGTACCTTTTTTCCCCCAAAATCTCATGAACTGAAAATCAGTTTGGCAAAAATACTCATTTCTACTTTTTTATTTGGCAAAAATGAAGCTAGTGGATGATTTGCCATCCAAAGCCTGGACAAAATTTGAAAATGGCTTAAGATTTTCCCCTGCAGAAACTTAATTCTCTCCATTATTATCGGCATTTCTGCTGCGCACATAGCCCCTCTCAAACTTCACTAGGGATAGTTTCCATGGGAACCAGAGAATGAGAACTGATGAGTCTTGAAACAGTCAAATAATATTCTTGCTTTTTACCAGTGGGCAAAGATTTACTTCTCCAATGTTTAATGGAAGGCACTGGAGCTTATTATGTTTTGAAGGAGAGGGGAAAAAAAAAAGACATCTGGAAGGAGGCCAAGTCAGCTTTGTATATCTGTAGGGTTCGTACTAGCTGTATTAAAAGGGAAAATTGCTATATTCTCCTGTGCTTTTAGACTTCCTGAATGATAGAAAGGGAAACTCTTTGTTAAATCCAAACACTCATAGTCCAGGGAAGATAAGAAGAAAGCAGTGGTCACGAGGAGGTGAGTTGATTACATGTGTGGCAGGGGTACAGAGCCACTTCATTTTAGAGGCAATTGAATAATCCTACAGAAAACAGTCCTGGGGATGGCTTTCCACGTGCTAGCATTCACTTGTCTCCAGAATTCAACTGTCCTGGTTTTTGCACAATGTTGGGTGTATCTTACCATGACTGAGCATTAGCTACAATGAGGGTTGTTTGTTGTGATTCCATGGGAGGGAGTGAACTCCCTTAAGAGTGATGTTAGGTAATGAAAAAAGTCACACTGAAGTCCAATGAGATGCTCTGCTCAGCTGGACATTATTTGGTTGCCAAAGTCGTAGTCACAGGGGTTATTTTCCTAAATACTGACAATACTCATGAAAGATCACAGAGATGGGAACACTGTGTTTCACTCTTGTAGAGAAAAAATACGGAAAGGATAGAGAAATGTCTGCACTTTCTTAGATCTGTGATATCTGTTACGAAAGATGACCTCCAGAAGGGAAAGAAAGCAGGTTCCACAAATCTTGCAGCAAAGTTCCAGTTTTCTGTAAATGCCGATACATAGAAAAGACCTGAACTGTATTCCTTAAAGAGACTCAAATGTGACCAATACCTTGTAGTTTTAATGTAGCACAATTCAAATTATAGCAGGGTAAATGGGAAGATATGTTTTAAAAAAATATATTTTCTCTTAATCTCATTTTTATATTCTTTACCATCATCTGGTCTTCCAGTGGTCTTGAGATTAAGTATTTAATATACACCTTTGTGTAATTGTTTTGATCTCTATTTCATAAACAGAGAGAGAGAAAAGTGCATACATAGAGAATTCTTGCAGTGTTTGGAAAAACTTTTTTTTTTTTTTTTTTTTTTTTGCAATTAGTTGAAATGATATCTCCTGAGGGAGAATAGCTATTGTTATTTCTGCATTGTATAATAGATTAAACGTAGATGTGATTAATGATTTAATCCAGTGATTAAATTAAGCAATCCCATTTCTGTCTCTTACTGGTAATTAGTATGTTATAAACACTGAAGGCAATTACTATAGTTAAAAATCAGGACTCAAATTTTAAAATATTTTTTCTTAGCTTGTGGGTGAAGCTAAAATAAAATGAGATTCTTGCATTAAAAAAACTGTTAAAAGGATTTTTCTGCATTAAAGATGTATTTTGGTGGGCTTATGAGATAAAAACCTAGTTGTATTACTGACAATAGCAAGGAATGCCTAATTAAGGAGGAGGATGGGGTGGCAGATGAAAGGCAGTTAGGGAATATGTGGGGTTGGCAAACTTACACTATGTCTTTGGGTCACTTTATTTGGGCACCCTTAGCCAGGTGCAAAGAGACCCTGCAAACAAGAGGAGTGTGGTTTAAAAGTGCGAAGTAGTGCCTGTTTTGTTCCTGAATTCTAATATTGGGTTTGCTACTGTATGTTTTAAAATGTCTTCATGTTAAATTACTGCCCTGTACAGGTCTGGTAATCAAAGGCAGACAAACACAAATGAAGAATATTTCCATGTTTTTAATGCCTAGAAGAGTTTATTCACTTCTTACTGCTTGACTGAGACAAGTGTTTACCCAGTTCTTAAATTTACTACTAGCTCTATACAGTATGCCCACTGTATAGACATCACCATAATTCTATATAATTTTATAGACATCACCAAAAGTCTTCATTCCTGTGACCAGTTGACCTAACTGAAGTTATGCTGGGACAGAGAGTGCTCCTTCTCTTTCCTACAGTCTGTAAAACAAGCTTGTTGTGGATGTGGAGTATAACGAGCCACCAAATGCTAATATTGGTAGTCTGCTTAACACTCTGTTCCCTGCTGTTCTCTGAGCTAGATCCCTAATTGCTGACCACAGACGCTAGGCAAGATGACTATTAGAGGAGAAACTGAAGACTGTTACCACTGATGAATCATAAATCTCAAGCACTTACTCTTTTGGAGAAAAATGCATCAGGGCTGCTTCTTATCTTGAAGGTCTGGGTGATGCAGTGAGAGAGAATGTAATGATAATCATATAAGAACAGCAGAAATAGTGGTGGTTCCTAAACATCTGATAGGAGACAGTGGAACAAAGGACAGGGCTGCTACAACTGCCGTTTCATCACAGCGAGCCGAAATCAAACAGCATCGTTTCCTGGGAGATCGAACAATGCTGCGTGCTTATTAATCATGAGAGAAGCTCTCTGCTGTTCTCACAAGTCCTCCGAAACCTGTCTAACTCAAGTGGGCGAGGATCAGCCCACCCATGACAAACTGCTGCAGCTTTATCCTACATACTGTATATTATCAAAAATGTTATGTCTGCTGTGAACAAAATGTCCAAGTGTGATAAATGTGGGCAACGCTCCAAGAAAGTGGGCTTGTCTTCATGAGAAAACTGTACTTAAAATCAAACTTTGAGTTGGTTAATTCATTTTAATTAGACTAATCTACAGACCTGTATGAGACACTCATTTTTTTGTAAACGTTGCTGTCATGCTCACTGGAAGAAATGTTCTGTGCAGATTAGTGTGCTGCTAACTATATTAGTCTGAAATCACATCTGAAATTTACAGTGACTTTCTCTAGTAGCTATGGTTGTATGCTGTGGTCTTCTTTACACTGGACCCCTAGTTCCCACTGTTTATTATCCAAATGCAAATGCTTTAGGAAAGCTCTCACTGAAGCAGGAGGCACCTTTTCCCCCAAAGAGAGCCTGTATTTCTACTAGGGTAGAGAAGGACTTGTGTAGTCCTGGCCGCTGAACGTACAGCCACACTCTTCTCAAGCTGCATGTGGTAAGGCCCCACTGCTGGAATTCATCTTACTTTGATACAGCACAAGTCACAGTTAACAATACAGCTCTTTTTATTGCTGAAAATCTTGGTAGAACAATGTGTGTTTGGTCCTTGTTACTCCTCGAGGAGCATAGGGCAGCAACAACACTATGCCACCAAACCCGGTGGGATAGTGTTGTTGCAATTTCTGTAACAGATTTTGTTTTTTACATGATTGGGTTGTTAGCCCAAAACAAAATCCCCAACCTGGAGGGCCAGAGTGCAACATTTTAGTCTGGCCCGACAAGGCACGCAAGCCACCACACCACGACAAGGTAAGTTGCACCAACTAGTGGTGGTGGTAGAACAATACTAACAGAAAATTCACTCTTTCATAAAGTGTACTATCCCAGCGGAAGGCAAAACTATCAGATATACATTTTTTTCTTACCCATCCAAGGAAGGAATGTTTTCTCTGTAAGTAAACTATGATCTAAGATTATTTGAAGAAATACAAGCATCAACTAATTTAGAATCACTAAAAATGTGTTTACTGTGTGGTTAGTCTCTGGTATCATGCTTGATTGTTAGTCATCTTTGTTTTACTGTGGTTTACTATTTGAACTTGATTATGAAATTAAAAGCTTGAAGGAGCTTTTAAAATGTAAACTAGGTTAGAAAAGGAACTGTACAGAAAGTTGCAAGAGTCATTTAAAAGAAGCTTGTTACTGTGACATTCATGTGTAACATCAATATGCTGGGGCAAGGTTTTATCTGCAAGAATAATAGAAGTCATTTTAAATTTAAAAAAAAAAAAAAAAGTCTGATTCCCAGTGAAGGGAAGAAGTATGAAAGTAGAATTATTTTAATGACCCAGCCAGACAGGTCTGCCAGCAACATCTTGCATACTTGTTTATGTAGTCTTGTGTAAACCAATAATATTTTGATTGTTTATTTAAAGGATGCAATGTATGGTTTTTGTTGTCTCTTCCAATTATGCATGCCAAATATATTTTACTTCACACAAACCTTTGAGGTGACTATTCAAGAATTTGGCAAGAAGTAGGTGACCACTAAGTAGTCCTTCACACAAGATGTCTCTATTTCTGGAAGTTGTTAAATCTATGAAATGTAAACCTAAAAGTGTAAGTAAGTAAGGTTAGGTAAGAGGGGGAGAAAAGCAGAGTTAGTGTTGAAATAGTTTGACTTCAACATTTACAATGCTGGGAAACAGCTCAAGAATTACAACCCATCTGTCATTATTCCATGTACTGCTTGAACTGTTTCATTCCTTTTTCATATTTCAGGTAGATATTACAATGTGTATGACATATCCCAGGATTATTTTTAATACATAAGCATCATACTGTTTGCATCTGAAAAAATATCAGGTCCTCCCTTTACCATACCACTTCTTGAGTTAAACTTACTGAAGTCTCTTTTTTTAAGGAAATAAAGGACAGCTAGACCAGAAGATCCTAGAGCAACTGGAAAGGAATTTGTTCACGACCAAGAAAAAGCAGCACCCAAGAAACAACTGCGATTTGGTATGTTTGAAGTGTAACCTTCCCCAGGACTGATCTGTTCCTGATTTCCCTGAAATGAAAGGCTGTCTTCTGTTCAGTTGTTGTAGCAGAGGAGTTAGGCTCACAGGAACTCAGCAGATGCCCTGGTGATATACTTGTTAAGCTGTTGCAGAGTGACTCAAGCAATGCTGACTTAGGCTAAAAGAGGATCTAGTCTAATAAGTGGGGTCACATTTTTGTCCTTGGTAACACGGCTGTGACTTACGCAGAAGTCTGCCAGAGATTTATACTGTGCTCTTTTCAAGGGGCAGAATGTTCCCACAATGTATTGGATTTGCATGGCAAGGTTTTGGTAGTGGAGGGGCTACACGGGTGGCTTCTGTGAGAAGCTGCTAGAAGCTTCCCCCATGTCCAATAGAGCCAATGCCAGCTGGCTTCAAGACGGGCCTGCTGCTGGCCAAGGCCGAGTCCGTCAGTGACAGTGGTAACACCTCTGGGATAACAGAGTGAAGAAGGGGAGAAAACTGCTGTGCAACAGCAGCCGGAGGAGAGGAGTGAGAACATGGGAGGAACAACTCTGCAGACACCAAGGTCAGTGCAGAAGGAGGAGGAGGAGGTGCTCAAGGTGCCAGAGCAGAGATTCCCCTGCAGCCTGTGGAGAAGACCATGGTGAGGCAGGCTGTCCCCCTGCAGCCCATGGAGGATGATTGGGAGCAGAGATTCCACCTGCAGCCTGTGGAGGACCCCACATCAGACCAGGTGGATGCCTGCAGGTGGCTGTGACTCCATGGGAAGCCCACGCTGGAGCAAGCTCCTGGCAGGACCTGCGGCCCTGTGGAGAGAGGAGCCCACGCCGGAGTAAGTTTGCTGGCAGGACTTGTGACCCCATGGGAGACCCACACTGGAGCAGTTGGTGCAGAACTGCAGCCTGTGGGAAGGACTCATGTTGCAGAAGTTGGTGGAGGACTGTCTCCCGTGGGAGGAACCCCACACTAGAGCAGGGGAAGTGTGAGGAGTCCTCCCCCTGAGGAAGAAGGAGCAGCAGAGACAACATGTGATGAACAGACCACAACCCCCATTCCCCATCCCCCTGTGCTGCTGCAGGGGAGGAGGGAGAGAAATCGGGAGTGAAGTTAAGGCCAGTAAGAAGGGAGGGGTGGGGGGAGGTGTTTTAGTTTTTATTTCTTACTATCCTACTCTGATTTGATTGGTAATAAATTAAACTAATGTTCCCCAAGTTGATCTGTTTTGCCCATGACAGTAATTGGTAAATGATCTCCCTGTTCTTATCTTGACCCACGAGCCCTTCATTATATTTTTTCTCCCCTGTCCAGCTGAGGAGGGGAGTGATAGGGCAGGCACTTGGCCTCCAGCCAGGGTCAACCCACTACACACAAGCAGTCCCACATGAGCTCTAGGAAGAGTGAGTCCATTACTTTGTGTTTTGGGAGACTTGTACCACTATGTGTCAGGCCTTCTTGACCTCTCAAAACAAAGGCCCTGGGGAAAAATGCTCTTCTAGCTTCCCCTCCTTTTCTGCTTATCCCTCAGTGGCCCTCTGTACCTAATCCTTGTCTGTGCGCACAGGTAAAGACAAGAGAACAATACCGGGAGCTCTGCTCCCCCCTTGTATGGGTAAGCAAACCTAATAGGCTCTGTAGTCAAGGGGCATGGAGATGACCTCCTCCTTGTTTTCTCTGTATAAACATGGCATCGCACTGTCGGAGGTGCAGAAGCTTTTGTCATGCTGCTCTCCACCCTGTAACCATCTAGAGCAAGACCACTGTGTGTGCAGTGGGATAAGATTATGCCACAGGAGATACTTAGTAGTCAGCTTTCCCCTGTGGGTTTACTATGAGCTGTGATTAGCTCAACAAAGAAGTAGTGGAGGAAAAGGAGAGTTCCTACACCTACCTACTGTTAAGAAGGTTATGTCTGATTTTTTCAGTTGATGTGGTTTTTGCCACTATAGCTATCTACATGGGCACAGTCCTCCAGCAGAACTCCTGATTTTGTTCAATATCCTTTTCCATTCAGTAAGTTTGAAAGGGGTTAAAAATTCACATAGGATTCTGGTCCGGACTTCACTAAATTTGTTTGTACAGGTTTGGTTAAACAAAGAAATAAGCACATAAAAATTAGCACCATCTCTGTAATTTCCTACTGCTTGCCATTGGTTAAATATACAAAATCAGCTTTCGAAGTGTACAGAGAAGTAATTATGGCATAGCCCAATATTTAAGACTACTTCTTTTTTAGAAAATACTAGCTTCCATCACCTTGTTGCTTTATAAACTTAATTTTACACAGGTTTGAAATAACAGAATCAGTAACACCTAAATAAAGTATGTAAAATAAATAAATAAATACAAAATCAATTTGCTTCTCCAAAAACAACACAGAACAAGCAGTAATGCATGAGACATGAACAGCTTTCTAATTAACGTGAATCTCTACTTTTTAGAACATTTTAAGGCAGTATAGTCTGCAACAATTACTTTAAAAACAGTCTCTGTTTTGTGATGAGCTATGGTCTGCTCTCAGAAGGCAAAAAGTTACACATTCTCTTAATCATGCCCAAGATTAGCACACTACTTTAAAAAATCTAGTTCTCTGGAGCATCTATTTTTCTTCTCCAATTTTGAGCCTTCCATGAAGAACACAGACTGTTCTCTATGTGTCCTCTTTAAAATTTCTTGTGTTACAGATGAATCAGTGAGTGAAGAATTCATGACTCATTCCTACAAAAAAATTTCTTGAACTTCCCCACCTATGTGGCCTGAGGATCATACCCCTACTGACATATCTCCTAGCAAACTTTCTTATTTCTTCAGCAGAAGTTCTTAATTTTCTTTTTGATATTGCATCCATGAGGACCTTGTTACTGACTTATCGCCGAAGTGGAAGGCATGATCAAACTCAAGATTTCTAGCATCACGGTCTCTGACAACAAGGGCGGCTGGTATGTATCATGGGTAATCATATATTCTGTGGTACAAAGTATTACAGGTAGTTTTACTCTGAGAAATAGCATGTATCTCAGTAATGGTATTAACTGCAGATGGTTGGATATTTGATGTCAATGTTATGCTTTTCAAGCTCACTACAAATGAAATGGAGATAGCAAAAACTTAAACAAGGCTCTATGGTCAGTGATTTCCATTCAGAGCTGAATCGAATGGTTTACATCTACCGAGACAGTTTGAGGGGGAAGGAGAAAGAATGGAGGTGGGCAGAAGGTTGATCTTCTCAAAGTGCAATGTAGCAGAATTCATTCCATGCAATAAGATGGTTGGATAGAGCAAAAGTTTTAGTGAAAGAAGGCCAGAAAAAATAAAGGCCTCAATCTTGAGATTCTGAATCCCTAAAATTCCTGCTAGCATTGGTTGCCAGACTGCAGACTACAAGGCCAGAAAGGATAAGTGCCATGTATAAATTTTGTGGAAAAAAGCATACACTTCTTTATGTTCAAACTGAGCAGTTTTTCTAAAACATATCTATATGAACAGACCCATAAAAATTAGGGGGGGGGGAAGGGGGAAGTGGAATTACTTGCACTTGGAGATCCTAAAGTGACTTGTCCAGCCTGTCTTTTGATCATAATCGTTTTTTTCTGGTTTTGCTTCATAGTAACATGAGATGCACACTGTCCTTTGAAGGATGCTTTACTTACCCTTTTGTACTACTACTGAACCCCAGTTTTACTCAGCATATTAAAAGAAATATCCAAATGGTAATATATACATTTGTGTTTCCCTAAAATATCTTCTCCTGGTTTGCCCCCCACTATTCAGCATTCTTTCCCATTTTTTGTTCTGGCATCAACAGATAGTTCTGCTGGTTATTTAGTGAGTTCGTTATTATAGTAGCGCTGAATGTGAGCTTCAGAAAATCTATACAGAGAAAAAATAAGAAGTGGTTTGGGCATTTAAGAGCAATAGGAAATGCTCTGGGCAATAATCACAAAGCCTGCCTAAAAATAAATAGTTTAGCCTTATGTGTGTACTGTGCATATTTCTACCTTTACACTATAGGTTCAGAGCCCTAAACTTAACTTTCAAGCAATCCAGTGCTCCCTGCAGTTTGGGAGGTTTACAGACGTGTCCTTTTCTAGCAATTAGGATGGCTGAATATAGTCAGAAAGACATTCCCCATTCCATTTACCGGTTCACAATGTTACTGAATGTTCCATTAATTTTGAAACATAATGAATTAAAGGAAGCTGTAGAATAATTTGATGACTTAATAATCTTCATCCTGATAAAAAACAGAATTTGATGCCTTGGTACAATGTAAATTTACAGTAGCTAAGACAGCAGAATTTAATTTGGTGTTTTCTCTTTGCAATGGAAAAGATTTTTTTCCTTTTTTTTTTCCTGCTAAGTTGTCTCAGTTGTCCTTTTAAACTTAAAACAGTTGATACACCAGGCCAACCTGGTGTGTCCTGACACTTAGATGATTTTTGTACTGAGAAGTCATGAAAAGATCCTTGTTAACAAATAATCCATCCATGATAATGCCACCATCTGCTGTCCGGGGAGGAGGGAGAGCAAGGAAAATCAGAAAAAGCAAAATCTCAAACTCCCTTACTTGGTGCAGACTCCCTCCAGCAATCCACAAATCTTATTCAGGCATCTGGCAGGGACTTGGCAGCTTTGTAGTTGTGGGAAGTGAAAAATGATCGTAGTTAAACTTATGCCTAGCATTCTCTTTATTTTTTTTTACAGAGATAGTAAAATAGTAACGTGGTACCCGTTTGCAGGCATGCATCTATGTATAGCTTTAGATGGCCCCTCCAAAGCACTTACAAACTGCTTAGAACATCATGCATGGGCGAACTGTAGTGCTAGTGAATTTAGGTTTGATCTAAACTCCTACTCTCTCAGCTGTTTCTGAAGACTTGGTGCACTGTGTTCTTTTTCCTTCTCTGAATGGCACTCTGCATTACTAGTAGTAGCACCATGAGTTACTACTACCTCATACTATATTAAATATCCATTAACTTTTTCCCTTGCAGTGACATAACAAAAGAATTTCTTTACCTGATGAGATTAGTCTCTTCACTGCCTGTATATGCTCTTGTAGAGCAGTTGTGCAAGGCTGATTGAGTAGGCTCTCAAATACAAGAGACTAGGAAAATGCTCTTTTCTCCTCCCCCTCTCCCACCCCAGTTACTGCCTGTTGTTTTGTTGTTTCTGGGGTTTTGCCCTTAGTCAGTCCACTGTGCATCTGGGAGGAACACTGCCATGCAAGGTAATCATTCCCTCGTTGCTCTGCCTGTCCCGCTTCCTTCCTTTTTCTTGTTAAAAACTTCTTTCCTTGTTCCAATTATGAGACAAGCTGGGGCTCCTGAAGTACAAAGCAAAACTGTTTACCTACAGCAGGGATTTTTTGGAACTGATTAGATAGTGTCTGTACCACACAACTACCCCAACCAGAGCCAGTGATTTCATGCCTGATAGGAAAGTAAGACCTTCTGTAGAGATATAAATATATGTAACTTTATTCTTTCCTCTTATTGTAATCTACATAATATCAAGACATTTACCAATTAGTGTATGATGCATTCCAATGTTGTGCTGCTCATGTGCCATTGCTAGCCTGGTTTTCATCATCATAGTCAAGGCATTGGTGGGACTCTTGAAGCTGCCGGTATAGAGGCATGGACACATGCAGCTACCTTTTCTTCTTTTGTTGCAGTCATTTTACTCCCTATCTGAAAATTCCACTACATCCAAAATAGATAAATAAAAAGGGTCAAGTTCTTTTGCTCCTCATGTGCTCCTTACAACTTCCCTCTTCTCAGATCTGACAGGTTGTTAGCAGTTTTGTACCCATCTGTATTTCCCTTCTGCCTCCACCTCCTCACCATCTATTCCTAAACACTGTTTTCTCTTTCACGCGGCACAGCATGAAACTAATGCAGCCTGCTGCGTAGTAGGTCTAAACTAGCTTAGACCCCGGTAATCTCACTTTCTTTCCTTCACCATTCAGTCCAGCCCTCCCCCCCGCTTCTTTGCAGCCACTTTTCTTAGGTGACAAGCTAGTGCGAGAGCTTGGTCATTTGTAAGAGGTGTATTAGAGCAATGCCAACATAGTACAGAAGAAAACCTGCTTATAGGACCTCATTAAAAAGAATTTTATGTAACTGCTGACTTTATGCAGAGCCCTTGGTAAAAACAGTTAAGATTCTGCATCCTGTTTCTTCTTGGTTCTATATTCTTTCCTGTTCACTTCTTGTAGACTCTTGATTTTGGTACGTCTGCTTCTATTAGGCTATCAGGCAGCCTGCTTGCAGTACCTGCTTTTGCTGCCCAGACACCAGCACGTACAAATACTTCAGTCCACTCCCTACTATCAGCTTATTTACTAAGTAATCCTGTTATTGTGCTGAAGTGTGCATGACTCCTTGCCTGAATGAATGAAAATGGTCACTGTTAACAGGGGGCACTTGAATAATCAATGGCCCTCTCAGACCTGAGTGCCATTCATCAGATGCATCCCGGAGCTCTTCAGTCTCTTTGTCATTTCACAATAAAGCTACAAATGACCAGATCAGACATAACTTCTTTGGTGAAAATGGATGGGTGGGTTGTGTGTAAATATACCTTTCCTTGGCAGAAAGAGTCCTGTTTGCCTCTGGTTTAGACAAAAACTTCTCCTCCTGGAGAACCAAAGATCCATTGCTTAAATCCATTATGTGAGCTTGTTCCAACACTTGCTCATACAAATTACAGCCTCTCAAGTTCTAGAGATGGGTCACCTCCCTTCTGAGAGAGCGTGCATCTACTTTGTCATTACCAGAAATACGTGGTGCATCAGAGTAATTGTAACCTAATGCAGCTTTCCTGAATGCAACCCTCTTCTTGAAAGACAGGAAGTGGAGCTTCCAAATAATGGAAATTTTCATTTTCCAGCTGTCTTGTGTTCCTGCTTGCTTGCACCTACTCAGCATGTCAACTGAAGTTTCATTAAAGAAGCAAAGTCCTTTTGTCATTGTTCGTACTTTTGGATTTAGCTACTGACTTAACAGTGAAATGACAAGAGGTTCCCCTTGTCTAACAATGCACCTTTTCATCTCACTTACAGAACTAACAGAACGTAACTCTTCAGAGCAATAAAGAAACTCAGTATTTTTTTCCACTCTAAATTGTTTCTCAAAGAGGGGTTGAAAGGTCTGCCACAAGCGAGGCATTGCTTCTTTCATACGATAGGGAGAGCCAAAGAGCTTCTCTTCAATGACCTCGATGGTTGCATTTTAGTTTTTTGTATTACACATGCGAAAGTTTAATATTAGGCCTGTTATTCGGCACGTAGAGTTGTGATTTTTCTTGTCTCTGTTTTCCTGGTGGCTTGATGGCTTTGCTTGTGCAAAGCTAGCTACCTGATAGCAGCTATTCCTGAGTATTTTTGTCTTGGGCAATGGCCTAGATACTTTGAAAACTTTTTTCTTCTGCCTCGTGCAATTGCTTTTTCTGTTCTATGCAAATATTTATGTAATCCTATTCCTCTATAATTCTGTATTGATTAATGGGAGTGTTTCTTCCCTTTCTTAAAGATGTCATTGTAAATTTCTGGACTTTGATTCATTAATTCTTATGTTTTCTGTTTCAACATGATGGCAGTGCTCTCATTTTTCTTTTTAATGGTGTGATGAAGTGGTCACCCTTCTTGATTTCTCTTTCTCTTTAGACAAGTGCTTTATTGTTAGCATAGAACTCTTATTTATAGACACCTCTAACTGGTAACTTGTATTTAGTGACTGTGGCACAGTGATATGGTTTCTGTGCTTTGGCAAAGAGCACAGCTTTTCCAAAATAACTGAATATTTTTAGCTGGCCTACATTTGTTATCTGATGCCATATAGAACGTAGTAATTAAGTATTTAATGCTCTTATGCACTAAATTAAACTGACTACCAAATATAGCTTTAAGAGAAAATTTTCACGGAGAGTGTATTAGCAAGACAGTACCTGTAAGGTAGGGGGAAATGTAATCAAAGTAGGTGGCAGGTAGCCAAGGTATGGGAAACTATGTTTGGTCCTACATTCTATAAGTGACAGATTACTTTTTTGAGCTAAACAGCTGTTTTTTCATTTGTATTTATTCTAATTACTAGATTTTTTTAAAGGAAAAATGAGAAACAAATTTCTCTTAACCAACCCACATTGATGTTACCAGGAGGACTGGGACGCAAACTACTATGATGTGAACTCAAATAGAGGTACATGCGTTAGCTTCAGGATGGAGCAACCCAGACAAATATTTTCCCCACTTGCCAATAGATTGCACACTGCAAGGCAGCGGTACTGTGCTGTATTTTGTGAACTGCAGCCTCTGTTTCTCTCTTTGAGAAGTCCTCAGAATGCTGTTTCCAGAAAGGGAATATAGGCTCCAAAGTGCCACTGAATTCGAAGTGTCAGCTGGAAAAGGTGAGAGCAGCACGGGCTCTTCTCTTCTTCATGGCACAAAACATTACCTGATTTGGCAAGGTAGTAATTACTGAACTCAGTAATCAGATTTGCTTGTGTGTTATATACTGACAGTATCAAGTACACTTGTAAGCTCTGAGCATCAAGTGTACTTCTCCCTCTTGTCCCAGTTTTCCTCTGGCTCACTAAGTGTTCTTTAAGAATAATAATGGGTATTTATTGCTCAAGAAATACTCTGAGATAATGCTTTTGCACAGACTGGCAAACCCCATTGTTTTCTGTATTCTAGATTCTGGCTGTTAAGAAAAATTTTCTTTTCAATAGAAAATGAATTTTGTTATAATAAGGAGGTATTTCCATTAAGAAATAATTATAAAATTAATATGAGGCTCCCATATCTTATTTCTGCTTTGGAATAGTTGAATTAGTAACATTTCCAGGTCTGAATCTTTCTTGTTGACATTGGAGAGTTTTCTATACCATGTATCTACATATGATACTTACCTGATGGCTCATGGTACCATTCACCTTGGAGTATCTTACCCATTTGCCAACTAATCTGGTTTCTGCAATGTTACCTAATAATTTCCCTACCTGAATAGCTTAACATGAAATATCAATTTTGCCAGGGTTTGATCCTTAGCGAATTCCTAACAGACCAGGCATTTAGTCTTTTCCTTTCCCATGAGATCATATATTTTCTGCAACTAGCTGGCATCATTCTAGCTAGGCTGGTAACTAATAGTTGTCTATGTTGTGCTATAAATTCAGAGTTCAGTGTTGAGGGCCCATGAGAGAAAGCTGTGTGAAATACAGCTCTTTTGACCATTCTTCATATCTCTAGCTTTTAATATAGACAAACCCAGTATTTCAACGTAAGTAGTTGTATGCAGTGTATAATTCATATCTTTCCCTTTTGAAAATTCTATTTTATTCAAGCCATAACTGTGCATTTCTTGAATAATTTAAAAGCAGAATGTTTAAGAATGGATGTGATAGTCTCCTCACTGTAACTGAAAAAAGGCTATTACTAGTCTGAGTTTAGGCCTTCATCATGCTAATATTTGCCTTTCTGATAAACTGCTAGAACATGCAGTTTTGTTATCATTAGCAGAGATTTTCTTCAGATCTTTCAGGACAAAGTTTTTTTTTGACGCTATTCTTGAACTTTCAAGTAGTTTGACATGTTCTATGTAAAAACAGCACGATTTTCTGAAGTTGCCAAATTAGTGATATTAATGAACTCCCATTTTTAACTATTAAACGCTTCCTATATAAAAGAATTACATTTACTGCAATCACAGATTGCTAATGTTTGAAACTAAAGGTGATCAACTCATTATTACAGCTGTTTGCTGTTTGTTTTAGTCTCCTGCTACTTTGGTACGGGGGACTCCTACCTTGAACATTCCTTATCTGCCAAAACATATGTATCTTGTTCAGACAAGACCTTTTTCTTTAAACTGGATTATGTAATAAGAATTCACGGCTGAGTGTTAAAAAATAGAACTCAATTCTGTTTATGCTGTGATATGTATAAGGAAGAAAAACCTCCTCCTCGCCAGTGGTTTGGCAGGATAGCAGATAGAGGCTTTCTTAGCCAAAGATCAGAACAGGTAAATAGTTTCCATTTGTACGTGTGCATACAGATATTATCTTGCAAGACTTGAAAGACACTGACAGGAGACAGATGATGTAATGACTTTCTTCCTTTGCCATGTGGAAAAACTTGCATTGCTGCTCTGCTGTACAAATAAATCACTATCTCAAAACCTCAGTGGCTTAGAAGCACAGAAGTGACTCAAAACAACCCGTCAGTGACATCCAAACAATCATGTTTGTAAGTAAATATAATTCACGCATCTAGAATAAACAGAAAATTAATTATTTTCAATCTTGGAGGACTGCATCAAAACTGGTTTTAAAAGATACCGAGAATAATTTAAATTGATGCTGTCAGGTTAAACAACTTGTGTCTCTCTCCCTGTCATATGTGCAAAGTCAGAATTATTTGAATGGAGTTGCTACTCCGGTGCAAGTAAAATGATAGTCATACTCTGTCCTAAGTAAATTTTAAGCTGAACAGATTTTAAATTTCCATCGGTTGGGAAGCAGAGTAATTCTGTAACTTCAGTGAAGTTATTCTGAATTCATACTAACATAATAAGGGGGCCCTTGGTTTCTTATCTTCCTTAAAGTATGCTGTGCAGCTTTTTAGTGTTGCTCAGGAATTAACAGAAATGTCAATCATGCTTTAGCAGAGCCTAAAAATACTTTCTAGTCAAATGGATTGTCACAGAAATACTGAAAATGTAAAAGGACACCCAATTGTGATTTTTATAGTTAGCCTCATGGCCATGCTCATATATGAAGAGTCTGTCTTCAGAAGTGCCATACCAATTGAAACAAAACACAATTTATTATCCTAGAGACTATAATCATATTCTTTAATATAGGCACTGTGTAAATAAGGATGTAGATTGAAAATTTTTTGTAAGTGATTAGTGAATTTGAATATCTTCAATGTCAGTTACCAAAGGTGAACCTCTAAATAAGGTCCAAACTGTCTCTGATTGAGCAGCCAAAATTGCCAGTAGTTTCTACAAATCTTGGCTGTTCTGAACCTGAGGTGGTATTGAAGGAACATGAAATTACTTTAAATAATTTTGCATTGGATTCTGCGTCAAAGCTGGGTATTGTCTGCTTGACCGTCTATGCTGTCTATTTACAAGACATTTAAAGAGAACATAAATGTAATATATTATCTCCCACATCGTGGAAAACTTTAAATTTCTTGTGTGCTTCTATCAGCATCAGAGAGTTGTCTCGTTTCCTTACTTTCTGCTAAAGTATAATATGGAGATAATTTGTACTATTCTGCCATGAAATAATAAACATTTTCTTGGATAGTTTAAAATACATATTATGGGTCAGAAGTGGCTGTTTTGTTTGCAAAACTTATTTTAGGAAAATTATTTAATAATATTTATGGCTCTGGGTATGTAGATATGGTAGTGGATACTTTCCTAATTACCTTTACATAATTAGATGCAAATTAGTCTCTTTAAAATTACTTCAGTTGTTTCATAGATTGTTGAATATTTGCTTGTGTCCCTTTTTTTGCTTGTGTATGTGAATTATAAAACTCTTCCAGGTACGTATCTGGTACATGCTAAGCTCTTCAACCACTCCGCATGCTTAGTCTAAATTCACAAAGGAAATAAAACGTTTAAACTTCTCCTTTATGTCTCTATTCTTCTTCAGTGACACTCAAAGTTCTGTTAAGGTATTTTTATCTTCAAAAGTCACATAACTCTCTTAAGTGTTCTTACAGCTTCATGTCTACAAAATCACACTGCTAGAAAGGCCCTACCAGAGAGGTTGGGCCTTAGATCTAGTGTGTTACTTGATGTTTAGAATTTAATAGGGAATATGCTGGTTGGGTGCACTATTTTTAGTCCTTGTGCAGGGAATCACCTGGAGGACTCCTCAGCCACAAGTGGCTGTGAAACAGTTGTTTCCCTCATGCTTCTGCTTTGGGAAAGGGTCTCAGGAGGGGATCTTTCTGTGACTGCTTTTGAAGCTCCGGCGCTGCCTACAGCCTCGCACATTACGTACCTCATCTGCTCTGCTTTTCTTGCCGCTGTGCCGGGGTGCTTTGGCACGGCAATGCTCAGCAGCCCACAGGGCACCCACGATCCCCCTCGTCTCCCCCTGCGCCTCTGTCCTTGGGCAGCAACAGCCCGAGTGGCGGCCGGGCCATGCACCAGGATGGGCTTATTGCTGGCAGTGGGAAAACCACTATTAAAATGTCCTCGCTTCTGCTCCTGGCCTCTGGTGTATGTACTTATCAAAAGGCTGGTTTTCAGCCTGTTTTACAAGATTCGTTGTTTGCCTGTCAATGTGCTGCTTATTTAAACTTTATTGAGGCAAACATTTTGAGCTGCATACCCTCGGTGCAAATCAGATGAAGTGGACATTGGCACCTGTGAACACGTGGAGTAGTATATAGTACCCATGCTTCTGTCTGATGAATTAAGTTTGTGAACCTATATGCCTAATGTCTTTATTTTCAGTCACTGCCGTCTCGATTCTGTATGCATAATAATTAGTTTTCAGAATTTGCAGCGTACATCCCCAGGCCATTTTCTGGATATTTATGCAATTAGTTTAATGAACTTTGCTTAGGAGTTGCTATGTGATTAACAGTCATTACCTTCTCGGATTGCCAATTTTACAAATTACCTAGAGATTTCATGTTCCGCAATTAAGTCGTCTTATTCACTGCATAAAGCCAAAACATTTTTGTGGCCAACTCACCCAGCTAACAAACAATGAAGGTATGCCGGTTGGGGTTGTACTCTAAGGGTAATCCAGTCATCCTCCGTCCCTGTCAGCAATTGCCGGAACAAGTAGCGTTCCCAGAGTTTAGCGGTTTCCTTGGGTTTGTTACCAGCACGTTACTCTTTCATGTAACCTGGGTTAAACGGCTTCGTAGCGAGACAGGGGACGCGCTGGCTCTTGATCTGCAGCGAGTTCTAAGCGCGCCGGGTGCTACCCGCGCCCCACAGGTTTCCTGCAGCGGGAAGTCAGCGGGGGTTTCCCCGCCGCGGGCCGCCGCCACCCGGGACCCTGCTCCCTCCCACGCGGAGGCGGGCACGGTGCCCGCCTCAGAAACGGGCGGCTGCCGGACAGGACCCATCCTCGGGGGTCAGGCTGGAAACAAGCGTTCCCGCGGGAGGAAGGGGGCGAGCCGGGGCGGGGGTGGGAGCCAGCGGGGCTCGGCGCTGGCACCGCGGTGGAGCGGCGCGGGCGACCCCGCCGCCCGGGCGCGGAGGCGGCGTGGCCGCGGCCGAGCCCG
>VXBL01002620.1:297294-463104 GCA_013400195.1 Aramus guarauna
GGCGGGTCTCGCTGGGAGCCGCTGCCGTGTCTGGCCTTTTTAATCGCCCGCGGCGATCGGCGCCCCCGGGTCGGGCAGGGGCGGCGGGACCGGAGCGCGGAGGTGCGCGGGGACGGGCGCGCCTCTCCTGCCGCGGCGGCGGGGTTCCCTGCGCTGGTACGAGCACCGTGTGTTGCAGCGCCAAAAAATGAGGCGTCTCCGTCACGGCGGGAGCGGCGGCGGCGCGGCAGGGCGCGGGCTCGCGGGGCTGGGGGAAGGAGTGGACGGGGAGGGAGAGAGGTTGAGCCCTGGGCTGCTCTTCGCGGCGGTGCGTGGGCCGGGGGCGGCCGTCGAGGCCGGGGAGCCCCCCCCGCTCCGGCACAGCGGCCCCTGCGAGCCCCCCCCGGGCCTGGGGGTGGGGGGGAGCGGATCCAGCCCCTGGCTCCGTTTCTGCCGCTCCTCCTCGGGCACCTCCAGGTGCTGAAACCGCTGGCCGTGACGAGAGGCAACTTTCTCTGACTGGATTTCACTTTCCTTACCATGTCAACTGCAGATGTTAACTTTGGGTGCAGTTTTTATTATTCCCTCGAGCTGCTGTTTAATTTTGCCTTTCTAAGTGTATTATGTTTGATGGTATTTCTACCATTATGTTTCTCTGAGAGAGCAAGGGTTGTCTTGCAGTGCCTCAGGGAAGCAGAACCATCGTGTTTGCATGAATTACGTTATAGTTAGATGTAAGTAACTCAGAGGTTTGATTTTTTTATTATATTTTTTAGAAAAGTTCCATAACACGGAAGTGGTGGGGTTTTTTGTCACATTGGCTTTCCTTTGCATGCACGTTTGTGGCGTGATATGATACGTTGTGAGTGGTAAGATGTAACAATCTATTCTTTCACTGTAGAATGATATTATGGATTGCAAATTATGGAACATTTACTTTGAAAAAGTTTGTAATGACAAGTTTTCATATGTTTCTGCAGTATTAGGTTGTATTATTTTTTTTTTACTATTTTTTTTGTAAACACCTCAAATAATGGTAAGTTGAAATTGTGGCTTACATTTAAAGAAGTACAAATACCTGACATGATTCAGAAAACCCTCCTTTCTGTTGCAGGTTAAATCAGCCGTTGTTCTTGAGAGTCCTCGGTTGTGCTGCTGCTCTGTCAGAGTTGACCGCGTGTGTTTAGTTATTTGCCTCCAGATCTTCTGTCGAGCATGGCCCTGCTGAAGGGCAGTGCCTGCTGAGAAGAACTCTCCTCAGGCAGAAGCTCAGCTGTGATAGACTACTGAGAGCGGTACTGCAGAAACTATGTAAGCTGGTTTTGCACTCTTGGAGTAAACATGATGAAAACGGAGTCTTCAGGAGAAAGATCAACCCTCCGAAGTGCCTCTCCTCACAGGAATGCTTACAGAACTGAGTTCCAGGCACTGAAAAGCACCTTTGACAAACCGAAATCAGATGGAGACCAAAAAACGAAAGAGGAAGGAGAGGCCTCGCAGAGCAGGGGAAGGAAATATGGCTCAAATGTCAATAGGATTAAGAACTTATTTATGCAGATGGGCATGGAGCCCACTGAAAGTGCTGGAGTTACCCCTAAAACCAGGGGGAAGGGTGGCCCTCCATCACCTCAAAGACGAATTAGGCCTAAAGAATTTGTCGAAAAAGCAGATGGTTCAATCGTAAAATTAGAATCATCTGTCTCGGAAAGGATTAGTAGATTTGATACTATCCATGATGGTCCTTCCTATTCCAAGTTTACTGAAACTCGGAAGATGTTTGAGCGAAACGCTCATGAAACGGGACATTCCAATCGCTATTCCCCAAAGAAAGAGAAAGTTGTTTCCAATGAGCTTCCAGATGAATGGTGCAGCTCTAAGTCTCACAGAGGCAGCACTGATTCACTGGACAGTCTTAGCCCAAGGACAGAGACTGTCTCTCCAACTGTGAGTCAGCTCAGCGCAGTTTTTGAAAACACTGACTCACACAGTGTAATCGTTGTAGAAAAGTCGGAGAACAACGAAGAGTACTCTGTAACTGGTCACTATCCGCTAAACCTTTCGTCCACTGTTGCAAATATCTCCTCCCCAGTTGCAAACCTTGAGGGTTTCAGTCCTTTGAAAGATGCCAGCACATGGTCTCCCCCGGCCAAACAGAGTACAGGTATGATGTCTGTTGAGAACTCTCAGCAGAATAGCACGCCTTCAACGCCAAGACAGAAGATGTCCACAGGCACTTCAGCAAGTTCAAAAACAACTGAAGAAATAAAGAAGAGTACAGAGGCAAGTGCTGATTCTGTTGAGAGCTCTTCAGCGAGTCAACAGGACTTGGTCAACATGCTTGACAGCGAAAGATCTGCAGACAGTTGTGCTAGGAGTAAGTCAAAAAGAGAGACAGACGTTTTGTTGCAACAAAAGGAACGGTCAGAACATGCAGAGGGTATCTTTGATAGACCCGAAGCTGCAGAATTACCAAGAAATGCAGCTTCAGGTGGTGATTTTGCCACAGATGCTGTTTCAGATGCTACCGAGTCTCATTATGATGAGGCAAGTGAAAAAGAAGTGCATGAAGATGCGAATAATTTTCAGAGTTCCCATGTGTACATGCACTCTGACTACAATGTATATCGGGTACGATCGAGATATAATTCTGACTGGGGAGAGACAGGTACAGAACAGGATGATCAGGATGACAGTGACGAAAATAACTGTTATGAACCTGATATGGAATATTCTGAAATTAATGGATTGCCAGATGAAGATGAAATCCCAGCCAATAGAAAAATACAGTTTAGCCGTGCTCCAATTAAGGTAAAGTTTCCTACATTATTTTTCTGCAATTTGGTTCATTTTCAAGTACAACTCTATTTGAAGTAGATTTTGACAGCTGATCTCGCCTCTGAAAAGATTGCAGAGGATCTTTCAATACACGTTTTTATTACAGTCAGCCAGCGAGCGTAATCTTAAATGAAGTAAGGAAGCTGAGGTCTGATGAGCTTGTGTCATTTCCTAGACTACTTGATCGCTGACTAAGCCGGCAGAAATTAAGAATGACAGCTGGATTTGTGAAGTTTGAGAATTTTAACCTGCATGTTTTGACTTACATGACTGAACTGTGATCACATGGTGAAAGGTAGAAGTGGATATTTGGTGGCCTTTGTGCTGCTTGGTTTTTGTTTCTCTTTTGAAATCACAGCTTCTTTAGATCAAATGGCTTTTCTTCAGCTCTCGTCAAATGTTCTTTAAAGTCCCTGTATTTAAACACTGTGTCATGAAATACACTGTGATTCTGTCTCTCTAGTAGAGGACTGTTAATATTCTGCATCTGAATTAGTCTCATCTTTTCTGATAGCATCGTCACTTTTTTAAACTTTTAAATATGTATATCTAGTATATCTCAGTGCTGCAGAAAGGCAGAAGTCAGTTGATTGAAATACTTAGTGAACAGTGGGTTTCTTGCAGAGTTTTTTTTGTTTATTTTTAAGTACCTTGAAATTGCAGCTAAGAATGTTGTTTCAAGTACTTTCAGTTCAGGAAATAATAAATAGTTGTGTTTTGTTGCACTAGCTTTTCACTACTGAGTTTCAGGGTTAAGTATAAAAATAATTTATTTCCAATTTTTTTTTAGTGCAAGTGGTCTCAAATGAACAATTCTAAAACATAGTCATTTTTCCAGAAATTGCTCTTGAAACAGCCATATATCATGGACTACTTGAAACCTAAACATTTTAAAATTAAAAATATGTAATTGAAATTGACTGTATTTTCATTGTGTGAGTTTAGCAATGAAAATTACTAAATCAACAAACAGAAGTTTCACTATCAAAGTTGAAGTAATGTGATTTACAAAATCTGCATTTACACCCCTGTGCTTTAAGTTAGGGTGAGATGTATATTTGTATTAGGAAGTTTTCATCTGAGCGAAGAAACCAGATTTTCACATCTGTTTATTGGAGGGGTGGAGGGAGGGGAATGGCCTTGTGTTCTTCGTGCTTTGAAAAGACCATTTTTTACACTGAAACAAAATATTACAAACCAAGATAATGGCTTTTTTTTTTTATTATTGTTTTGTTAGTATTTTATTCAGGCTTGCATCATGGACCAAAAATTCTAACAGTGTTTGTGCTCTGTCTAGATTGTTCCCATAATCAAACTACCTCGTTTTCTTTAATTTTTTTGGGAGATGAAGTAGAGAAAACTTTTATTACAAAGGATTATGGAAGTTGTCTTCCTCCTCCCCACCTTCCCCCTCAGGCTGTACTAACAGACACGATGATGTTCTCTCTTCTGAAAGATCTACCAATTACGCACAGAGGTTTGCTAAAGCAATATTATGGCTCCAACAGATAAGAATCCAGAAAGTGACTCCAGTGATTTTATTCTTGAGATGGTTGGATTTTTCTGCTGTTTCTGTTTTGAAAGAGCAAACAGTGACATCCTTCCTTCAGTATATTGCTGTCGTCTGTCTGAATCATGCTGTCATGCCAACTGCTATAAAGAGTATTCTCTCAGTTATTTAGTTATAATTTTTTTTCTTCTCAAGTTGCTCATGCTATGTTCTTTTCAGATTACATATTATCAAGTAATAATAACAGTCCATCAGGAAAATGCTCTGAAAGTAATTTGTCTAAATAATAAAAGAGTACATTTGTCATGGTTTTAAGCATAAAGCACTCTTAACAAGCTTATCCAAAGTAAACAAATCATTGCTTTAATTATTTTAGCATCTTTATTGTAGATGGGAAGAAAACAATAAAAGCTGCGTTGAGAGAGAACTGTGTAGGAGGGATGGGGAGGTTTGGGAGATCCCCTGCTTTTTGTCCCGCGTGCCTCCAATGCATGCAATCTGTTAGTCACGTGGGGAAACAGAAGTGAGACCATGTGGAAGGCTTGCACTAGGAGGAAGAAGTGCAGCAAAGCTGTGGAAAATTAAAAGCTGCTTCTCAAGCCTTCTTCCCTTTTCTCCACAGCACTCTAATTCCCTGGGCAGTGTCAAGCAGCGTAAGCCCGGGCAGCCTGCCAGTGGCATCAGGTCACTGCCCGGCCACGCCGCTACAGGCAGGGACCTGGGAAGGGCGGCTGGAGAATCCCTGGGTGGGTCCTTGGAGGCTCCCGAGTCCCTGGGCTCCTGTGCTGCCTCGCTGACAGCACTGCCAATTCAGCACGCTGCTAGGAGCTCGTGAACTGGCTTCGGCAAGCTAAGTCTGCCCAGGAGACAGGTACCAATGGGCAGTGCAGGGGGCAAGGGGCGCTTGTGTCCTGTGCCCTCGCACAGCGCTAGTGTACAAATTTACCCAAATGCTCCCTTTACCCATCCCTTACATGGACAATGCTTGCTAGCTGAGTGGACAGCAACAATTTAAGAATTTTTCTGTTCTGGGCAATTTTGTGTGGTAGTGGGCATAACTGGTTTCATTAATACTGTTGTTAATACTTCCCTGAACGTCATCTCATGCATAGTGTAACTCAGAGAGGAAAATCCAAAGCGACGTAGGAGTATTTTCTGAACTGTTGAAAACTGATTTACCTGCATTAAAATTAAGGCATTGGTACTTAACTACTGTGCTAGACAGCGGTGTTAAAAGTCCAACCCAAACTCAAGATGTTTAATGCTGATTTCACAGTATTGTACCTCCACTCTCGTCCTACAGGTGAGCTCTGAAATAATTAACAAAATCAGCATTTGAATGTATAACCTGTGAAATGAGTGGATAGCTGTTGCCATAAAGTTGTTATTTGAAGGTCTCAACAGGTTTAAGTAAACACCTTTGACCTATTTTTCCAAGGGTTTTTTCCAAGGTAGACATGTAAGAAGTAAATGAGAAGAGTGCTGAGACGAAGAGCAAAGAGGTTCAGTTACCACCAAAGGGAATCCTTTCTGTCCCTTCAGGGGAAATGCCTTGAACTATGAAAAGTAATAAAGTATAGGCAGAAGGACGAATAAATAAAATCTTACTCATCAAACTGATAAAGACTGAATTCTGCTCATGTCCCAAGCAGGTTATTGAGAAACTCTCTGTAAAGACTCAAGTCAATGGACACAGGAAATTCTGCTCTGTTACAGACTGTAATTTCGCTATCACAGGTCCTATGCTCCATGGGCCATTTACTCCGCTCTAGGATTATGGGATATGTTTGCTGATTTCATCTCTGTTGAAAATTAGTCCCTTTGGAAGTAGGTGGCTGCCCAGGGGTCATTGCAGGCTTGGAGAGTTTCTAGGCATTTGGAGCGTGGCATCACTGACGTGAGCAGTTGTGCGTGTCTGTGGGAGCTTAAGTCAGCTCTATACTGTTTGATTAAAAAACAGCCTAAAAGGGCCCAAGAGTTGGTGCTGGTAGTGGGAGCGGCCATGAGTGTGTATATTGCTAAACAAGGTATGTGCATGTTGATATACCAGTTAATATGAGTGTTTATATAGTGATATAGAGGCCTTCACTGGCACTGACCCGTTCTTGTGTTGAGGTATTGTGTTTCTGCTCAGGGATAGAACTGAAACTCTTCAAGGCAAGTGTAAGAGGTGAAAAAGTTAAGTAAATGTAATGAGAAAAAATATCCTGGTTTTGCCAGAGGTACTTTTCTACACAAAAAAAAGCAGAACCTGTGATTTATTGGCCTTTTGTTGAGTTTTGTGTGTTTGCTTGAGGGTTGGGTTATATGCCACTTCCCAAACATTGTGGGCTAATTGGACAAAATTTGCCGGTTGCACAAAATTCATTAGCTCATGGCTTTCTGCACTCTAGCAAATGAAAATGTATTGAATACCCAAATCATAGTCCTTTTTGAGCCATGCTTCCTCCATCCTGGATAGAATTAGAGTGGAAGCTTAATGTTCACCTCTTCTTCTCTCTAAGTCTAGAACGTCTGGTATCTTGATAGCTGATGGCTGCATCTTCAGTTAGTGGCCTACTTCTGACACCAGGTACCGGTTAAACCATTTAAAGCTGTTAGCAGCAACTGGTATCTCCTGCTGAGCCTCCTTCTGCTCCACTGACTTGGCCCTACCTGGCTAAGGGGTTGGGGAGGGTTGGATGGTATGTGATGAGACCGTATGGCAGACAGCAGGTAACTTGTGGTGCAGTGAGGGGTGTCAGCTCAAGCTGCTGCTGCTGCTGCTTTCATGTTCCATAAAGCTTCCTTAGGGTGCAGTGGTGGTGAAGGGACCTCTCTGCAGACCTCTCTGAGTTTTGGGGTGGGTGGGAGACAGGAATGGAAGGGATATAGCAAATGGCTCTTCCATGCTTCAGCTAATTCTATGTGAAGGGATTGTGATCACTAGTGCACGTACCTCATGTGCTCTTCCTCTCTTTTGTTGTGCAGCATGACTGAGTCTTACACCTTACAACACTTCAGTTTTCCAGATTGTGTTTTGTTAAAATGATCTTCAGGAATCTGAATTTGTGCTTCTATCTCTCTCTCTGTCTTTTTTAGTGTGAGCCTTTGAAGAGGCTTTACAGGAAGTGCTGTGACTGTAGTTTAGTGCAAAATATAAATGACATTTGTATTTAACAGTTGTTTTGAAATTTCTTATGAATCATATGATTTTTCTTATTATACATCAGTTCAAGGAGCAAGTCTTTAAGTTATTCCTCATTTCTCTCACTAAAATGTATTCAGGAATGTAAATAGTGGTGAAGAAAGAATCTAAAACAATCTGACACTAATTACTTTGGAAATTTTTACTCTCTAAAATAATATTCTTTGTCTGGTAAGCATAAAAATAAAGTCTGCTGGAAACAAAGACAAGTTTTAGTGTTGGTTAAGAAAGTATTTCTTTGCCTGATTCAATGTTTAGGACAGTATTTACCTGTTGTAGTTAAAATCTTGATGAACTATTTTGGATCATAGATGTCATAAGTGAAAGTTACCCATCCACAAGCACTGTACAGTCCCTGGTTCCAAACTTGCCACTACTTCTATTCCTGTTTTACTTAAGTGAATACAGAGTTGGATTTAGATGACGTCCAGGTCACTCTTTCAACCTCAGTGAGCCTATGATTCTATAAATAAAGTAGTCCCAGCAGGTGTTAGGACAGTTGTTGAAGGCAGATGTGGAAGACAGGACTTGCAGAAAGATTCTGAGACTATATTAGATTTAAAATTATTATAGACTCTGAGAAATTAATCCATTTTTGAATGGGTTAATTAAGAAACCTTACACATAAAGAAAGATGTGTAGCTTCCTTCTGAAATCACTGAAAGAATATTTTGATTATTAAAAGGAAAGTATGTTCTATGTGGTTATCCCATATGTGAAGTGTATTATTGGGTTGGAATTGTGTACTTTAACTGGATGAGTCTTTCACACACAGTAATTTCAGATGCAAAAGAATTTTCTTGTATTAAGTATAGATGGAATTACTGGAATACAGGAGATTGAATAAAGTTATTTGCCTGCCACAATATGCTGTGGAGACTTTAATTCTTGTGTAGGTCATAATTTCATTACTAATTCTAGGGACCAGTTACTCCTGAATGCAATGTTAACACACAGTTATTGAACTAAAAATAAGTAATGTTGCTTTAAACTGGGTTTTATAAGCATTGAGGACATTCTAGAAGAGCTGTTTGTAGAAACCAAGTTTGGATTGAATAATTGGCATCAGGTTTGTGTGGTTTAGATTGAAAGGGGTTTCCAATTAAAGGTTTTAAATTTCAAAAGTGCAAACTGAGAAACTGTAGGGAAATGGTTTGAAATTAGTTGAACCAAAGAGCTAAGGGAACTAACAGTGGGGTTCTTGGAACCTCTTTGATTCAGAATTAGAAAAAGTGCATAGGATTTGAAAAAGAAAAAGCAGAATACATGAGTGAAATAATTGCAGACCTAATCAGAAGAAAAGCCAGCCAAAAAGAATATCAGAAGCTAGCCAAGAACTTGCAAGGAGTGGCAAAAGTGGTTGTTCAAAAAATGAAGAATGTCATAGAGTTCAGAAGTCTTAAAGTGTGAATAGGATGTTGCCAGAAGTCAAGCTGAGTTTGACCTTGTAAAGGAAAATAATCCAAGCAGTAAAAAGCTATTTATCCATTAAAAATGGAACAAGAAAGTTACACAGTGAGCATGAGGTTACAATTGGAGCTATCATTCCCAGTTAATATTTTGCCTTAGTTTTTTGGTGCAGTTGGTCATGTTGAACATGGAATTGGGATTAAGAGTGAAGTAAATGTATATAGGTGGAAACCCTTGCAGTAGAAATTCTGATAGTGAAATGAAGATGAAACCTAGAAGTTCCTAGTGCTCAGGTTTGTAGGGTGCTGGGTGAAGGAAAGTGTTTTGAAATGTTTGCTATGAGAAACAGAACATGATCAAAATAGAGATGGTATTTAACTGCAGAAGAGCAAATGCAGTAGCTATTTTTCAGAAAGAAGAGAAGAGCTGGTTCTGGCAGCTTGAAAATTATTAATCTTTTTTTTCTTCTCTAGCAAAGGAACAGAGAAAGAACTTGAAAAAGAATCAAAGGCAGGGAGGCAAATGGAAAAATGGAATACATGTAAATGGATTTATGAGAGATAGTATATGTCAGACTAAATTAGCGTCTGCCTTTGATAAGATAGAAGACCTTGTTAAAAATTTCAGTAGTTCTGTCTCAGAAAGTTGGAGCACGCTAATGACACTTGCTTTGGACAGAAAGTGGGGAAGCCTTATGATGGCATAGGATTACAGTAAAATATGGGTGACTGGGAGGACTTGAGTAGTGGGGATGGATTTATCAGCTCAGAAGTTTCACGGTAAAGTTGTGACTCATTTGCAGGAGACGACAACTAATGAGAAAGCCACTCTGTGACTTGCCTGTGCAGAATGACAGCAGTAACCTGCAGTGCAATGCAGCTGTGAGGAAGGGAAATGGCATTCTAGATACATGAAGCAAAATATTTTGGTAGCGGTAGGGAATTGTGAGTGCCAGTTTATAACTCGCTAAGGAGACTTCATCTGGAACGTGTCTGGTGGATTCTGCTTCAGGTGAGTGAGTCTGCAGGAAGAGCTGCAGCAACCTACTGATCTGATTTGTCTTTTTCTTGGTTAATTCTGTCGTAAAACAGGGGTCTTAAGAAATTTGTCTTGCTCAGTGAGGGATGACAAAACGTGAAAAAGAGCACAATTGCATCTCTGATACATTCATAAAGAAAAAGCACTTGAAGGCTAAGGGTCAGTGTTCTACTTTTAAAATGGAATTCAGCATTTTCCAGCTAAGACTGAAGAATTGTAATAGCAGGCATTCTTTTCCTATGTTCCTAGTAGACTACTGTATTGTCTAACAGTGTCTATTAATTCTGTTAAGGGTTGGGATTTCCTGCAGCACTGTTGAACTTGCAGGCCACAAATAATCTATTGAAGAAAGTACCTGACATTCCTGTAGTTAAATGGTACAAAGCGATAGCTGTTATTCTGTGGTGTCTCTTATACAGAAACTATTCTAATGAGGGCAGAAGCTAATTTTACTCACTAGAGTTGAGTCAAGAGACATGTCAGATCACTCAGATGTTTCCATATGATAAAGTCAGTGGAAGGTGTGAATGCAGAATTTATCTCTGGGACCCATTCGCCTTGCGCTATTACGCGTACAGCTGCAGTTCTTAGTCTATGCACATCTGTAACTTTTTATGTTCCTCTCTGCAGTTTCCATCTGCCTTAGTATTCAGTGTATAATCTCAAGGGCATAAGATGCTAGTTCACATTGAAAGGATATCTTTTAATATTCAGACTATGCTGCATGTAGACCTAGGGCTTTTTATTTGATAAAATACCTGTATTTCAAATTTACTATTCACATTATTTGTTTAAAAGCAATAAGCTGTAGAGGCTTTTAAAAGTCATGCTATCAAACTTCTGTCTGATTCATCTAGATCATGGCCTTTATCATAAAGAAACACCAAGGTTTTACCTAGCTTGTAATCGTCTTTACATCTTTATAAGCTTGCAGTAATCTTTAAGATGGACTCTGACATATTTAGATACTGACATATTTAGATTCTGTAGATATGTAGCTTCTGACATATTTAAATCTTTACCTGTTAGCTCTTCCCAAAGATACCTGTTCATTAATGTTAACTTGGGTGATTGTTCACTAGAATTTATTGTGCATGGATTGCCTAAACAGAATACTCAGAATATTTTAATACTGTATTTTTTCACAAGGGCAAACCAGAGGGATCTCATGAAGGTAGGTATTTAGAGCACTCTTGAAAAAGCTGGTAATTTAGAAGTCTGGCAAAGTGCACTAATGCAAACAAGACTGTTTCAGTATGGTGTTTGGGAGCATGGGACTACCAGACCACATAGCTCTTTATTCCTCTTTGCTCAGCCTTTTTCTCTGAAGTTGTTGCTCAGTTTTACCTCCCTTCTATTCATCTGGTAGACTAAAACCTGCCACCTTCATGTTCTGCACATTTCTTTCGTGTTGATATTTAAGATGGAGGGAGAGACATGCCATTAAACAGAGTTTTGGGGTTTTTTGTTTGTTTGTTTCTTTCTTTTTTTTTCTTTTCTTTTTCCCCTTCTCTCTGTATGGCCAGTAAAGCAATTTCCAACCTTAACAGCTGTAGCTCCAAAATAACTGCTAAGACTTACTGTGATTTACTACGAGTGCATGACACAGTCGTTACTGGTAAGTCTTTACCATTAAAATGGGGAAGTTATGCTTGACGAACCTCATACCCTTCTACAATGAAATGACTGGCTTGATAGATGAGGGAGAGGAATGGATCTTGTCTTATTTCACTTCAGTAAGGCTTTGGTGTAATGTCCTCATGGAGAAGCTGATGAAGTAGGGGCTGGATGAGCAGACAGTGAGGGGGATTGAAAACTGGTTGAACAATGAAGTGGGTAGACAGGAACCTCATGAAGTTCAACAGGGAGAATTGCAAAGTCCTGTACCTGGGGAGGAAAAGCCCCATGCATCAGTATAAGCTGGGGGCCACCCAACTGGAAAGCAGCTTTACAGAAGAGGATCTGGAGTCCTGGTGGACACCGAGTTGAACATGAGCCAGCAATGTGCCCTTGCGGCAAGGAAAGCTAATGGTACCTTGGGCTGCGTTAGGAGGAGTGTTGCCAACAGGTCAAGGGAGGTGATCCTTACTTTCTGCTCAGTGCTGGTGAGGCCACACTTGGAGTGCTGGACAAGAGACCAGAGAGAGTCCAATGTAGGCCCATGAAGATAAAGAAGGGTCTGGAGCACCTCTCCTATGAGGAAAGGCTGAGGGAGCTGGGACTGTTTAACGTAGACAAGAGAAGTCTCAGGGGGATCTTATTAATGTATATAAATACCTGAAGAGAGGGTGCAAAGAAGACAGAGCCAGGCTATTTTCAGTGGTGCCCAGTGACAGGATCAGAGACAGTAGGCACAAACTGAAACAGAGGAGGTTCCCTCTAAACAGCAGGAAACACTTTTTCCCAGTGAGGGTGACTGAGCACTGGCACAGGTTACCAGAGAGATTTTGGAGACTCCACCCTTGCAGATACTCAAAAGCTGTCTGGGCATGGTCCTGGGCAACCAGTGGTGGCCCTGCTTGAGCAGGGGGATGGGACCAGATGACCTCCGTAGGTCCCTTCCAACTTCAGCCATCCTGTGCTAATGTGGCTTCATTTAAATCAGAAAAAAATTATTTTCCTGATGGTGAACCTTGGCAAAGGAAGCAGCTAAATTACATCCAAGACAAATTCTTTTAATTTCATTACTTGTAAAATATACTAAGTGACCTCTCATGTTATTTACAGAATGGTTTTGCAGATCCAAAGGTAGCGTAGCAGCTCCAGTAGGCTCTCCCTGATTGTAATAGTTAAAGTTGTTTAAATATAGATGAATATTTTAACAAGAGCTCATTGAATACAGCTTGAATTTTTAACTGTAATTACATATAGTTAAGTTTAGATTAAGGATTGATAGTAGCCTTTTAACGTTTCCTGTCAGTGAGAATCTAGACCCACCACTGACAATAAAAATAGTTACCTAAGACAGGATTTTAAGGAGTTTTTGGACATATTTGGTTGTATTACAGCATGAGCAGATTGACCTAACCTTATATGTTGACATTTAACAATGCAAAAGAATTTTTGGGAAATGTTTAAATAAATATTATTAGTTAAATATTTATCATTAAGAGGAGAAATTAAAAACAGCCTGTAGAAAAATAAAACTGCTGAGGAGTAGCATTCAATCGTAGCAGAGGCAAAGCCCACTAGCCATTTGCATGTAGCCATAGCTGAAATCTGTATGGCTGTTGCTGTCTGCAGCTGGGTAAGCCCTGGTTGGAACAGGAACGTGAGCTGAGTGATCGGTTGAGGCCAGATACTGAAAAGCTCTGGTGAAACTGGTCCACACTGTGCTGTACACCTTCAGTGCAATCTTAAAATTACTCAGTTCATAAAATGTACCAAGCTGCTATCATTGTGTAGTTTCTCTATTAAATCCTTCCAGTAATGATGGAGAGGGGTGTTTTGCTGGTTTTGCAAAGCTCAAGGTCTCCCAGAAGAGAGGCCAATGTGTATGGCTGAAGATGACCAACAGCAATTTATAAAACATGAGAGAAATTAGAGGGAAATTTTTTGAGTAGCACATTGAATAAAGGGATTAAAACTGAAAGACAGTGAGTAGCATAAAGTAAATTGTTCTTCACTTCTTTGGCTTAAAAGTGGATCTGTTAAAGCAAGTCCCATATATGATTTATGTTATTTATTTTATTTTTCTAGTCTAGAGGATTGCTTGTGTCTCTAAGCCCTGGAGAACCCCTGTAGTTAATCCACGCCACTAAGAACAGCACATTTCTGAGCTTCAGAAAGCTGGATTTAGCTTCCAGCAGCACAGCAATGAGAACCACGAGGGCTTGGCCAAGGGGCTGGTGGAGCGGTGGGGGTCTCCTTCCCCAGCCAGGCGATGGGGTGGGAGCATGGGCTGAGCCAGAGCCTCATACTCACCCTGCCCTGGCTGGGTCCTGCCCCAGCTTTCATAAGCCAATGCAGCTGGTACACAGTAGTGCTGTGCGGGCAGCATTCAGGACTTGAAGAAGCCATAGGGCAGGTGTGTGGCCTCTTTGCAAGAGCTAACTGCTTACCACTGCATCGGTATTCCCAGAGTATAGCATATCCAAAATATGCAGTTGAACCCTTTCTTCACCATTTTGCCTCAATTGACTTCCTGATGTTATCTGAGCATTGTAGTCTGCCTCGTAGATTTTTGTAAAATGTGGTTTCTGGTTGTTGTCTTTCTTTTTTTTTTTTTGTCCTTCCCTGTATTGATTCTGGACACTTCCCAGGCTGCAGTTAGTTTTGTTGATGGCCTAGGACATAATTTCCTTTTTTATCCCCAATTTTCTTGTTTTCTAGGGCTACATACTTGACATTTTGCATTACATTAAAAAATAGAAAGGAAGAAAAAAGTTCTTTTTTAATTGTCAGTTTATTAATTTTTGTCATTGCTTTATGTAGAGCATATTCATCACTCAAAAGACTAATGAATTTACTGTGGAGCTTTTTTGCACTGAATTAATTTTGTTACAGCATTATCTGTGGATTTTGTTTATTGTGTTTTATTATTTGTAATAAGTAAATAATGTATGAAATATATAACTTCATATTCATAGAGGCTCTGTAAATGCTGTTTATTCTCTGGTTGTTCTCTCCACAGATCCTTCTATCTTATCTCACTCTTTGCTTTTGATAGCTTGCTTCTTTATCGTGTGAGACAACAAAATCTAGATGTGCCATATGTTCCATTGCGGTTTTTCTTAGAACTGTGGCTGACACCTGAAAGGAGAAGGAAGCATCTTCTCTGGGCCATGTAGCGTGGAGTATCTGCTTCATCTGGCCAACTTATAGGTGGATCTGCTGCCTAGAAGTTTTTAGAGCATATACTTGTACACCTACAAAAGTAAGAATTAAAAGAACAAACTTACTTGTGTATGCAGATACTTGACTAACAAAATATTGCAGTGGTAATTCATCAAAAGGCTTTGAAAGAGATTGATTGTTTTTCTGAAAAACTCTTTAATTTATTCTTATATGATAAACATAATACTTCCAAGGATGTGGGGCTTGCTTTAGCTGCAAGAATTTTTGCAGTGCAAGGTAAACCTGCCAGGAGGGTGTAGTGACAATGTCTGTTAAGCATAGCATGACTTCTCTGTGGTATAAGGTATTTTTTGTTCTCTTTTAAACAAGAGAGTTACTATAATCATGAAATACTAGATCAAATTTTTTGTCTTTTATTAGCACTGGAATTCCAAGATACAACATCACTTGGTGACTTGCGGAATAATAGTTGTCTTTTAATGACTGGCTTGGATTACTTTTCTCTGAAGATGAAGGTCTAAATTTTATCTTTTGTCTCGCTATTGGAAAACAACACCAGCAGTAAGAAAAAAGGAGGACTGTCTCTCATCCCCC
Organism: Aramus guarauna; assembly: GCA_013400195.1. NCBI lineage: Eukaryota > Metazoa > Chordata > Aves > Gruiformes > Aramidae > Aramus > Aramus guarauna. Next base: position 312,645 of record VXBL01002620.1, read on the forward strand.
TTTCAGACCTCAGTTTGATTAAGTTCTTAAAGTGAAAAAAATGCAATTGTAAAATAAATTACATTTAAGGTATCTTGCCTTGAATCAATTACTTCTGCTAATATCTGCATCCATGTATTTGGTGCAGACATCAGTGTTACCATCAGAAATAAGATATTTTTGGGACTCCTTGACATTGTGCAACCCTTTGTCACGCTACCATTATGAACTTGATCAGTAAGTTAGCTTGTTAGTACTGACAGCAGACTTCCAGGAGTTGCACCACTGGCTCTGATTCAGTTCACTGAGCTTGCATGCCAGAATTCCTGATGGCACATGATGGGGTATCACACATGGTGACATGAACTATATACTGTGCTATTCTATGCAATCTGTACTGTACCAGATTGGCAGATGACAGTGCTGGAAACCATCATCATACACCATTGAGTCACGTATTGTCTTCTGCACCATTTAGTTAGCACACAGGGAATGGAAAATAAGGTATCAGCCTGCACTGATAACAGGGCAGCTGGACAGACAAGATGATGGCAATGACCTGAAGAAGCGCAGAGATACTTATTTTTCTGCTCATATGCCACATTTGGCAGCGTTGAAGAGAGCTGCAAAACTGACAGGCAGCGCTTCCTTTTCTCACAGGTGTGTTGCAGCAAGTAAACTCAGAAGAAACAAATGTGAATGGGAGAGTTTGGAACATACAGAACTTGAGTGGTGTGATACAGCAAAATAAGGTGGTACTTCATGGTAAAAAGCTTGTCAAATTGAGATGACTTACGGGAGTTTTTCTTAAAGATGGAAGCATAATTACGGCCATGAAAACGTGAAGGGGAACCTCTGCATGACTTGCCAGTGCATTTGCCACCTCTGCTGAATGCCTAGCAATGAGATTGTAGGGTATTTTTTGGCTAAGATCATAACAACACCCATATTATGGAATAGAGGGTTTTCAACTGGGTTTTTTTTTTTGGTGTTATCACAGCACTGTTGAAGTTTAATGTGGACATGTCTGCAAAACCACTTCAGTGACTTAGCAATATTTTACCTATTTTATAGTCTCACCGTACTGAGGCACTGATCTGCACTACAAGACACTTCTTAATTTCACATCATGGCTAAGGAAAAATATATAGCTTTGTCTACAGTCTGCTGTAAGAGAAAGAGTGAACAGCTAATGAGCTAGAAGAGAGTGAACCAAAAAAAGGAAGCTACAGCAAACTATCTGTGATGGAAAAAAAAAAATAAAATCTGAGAATTGTGGGGAGTACTGGCCTTTACTCTTTGCTCTTTTATTCCCAAAGCAACAGCCCTGGGAATTGCAGTCTGTTCTGCAAGAAGCTGAAAACAGTGTGCTGAACATGTAGTCTGCTGGCTAATTATACTAAGTACTGGTGGGATGATTCCTTCATCCAGTTACAAGAATTGTGTCAGGAAATGTCTTCTTCGGGTAGATCTCCTAACAAAACAATGAACTGATGCTTTGCTGGAAACAGTTTCAGTATCTGATAGTATTCAAAGAAATGCAAAGCTACTTTGATAGGAAAGCAAATGACTTAAAGTTTCTAACTTTCAGTTGTTTTGATGTATAATTTAAAAAATCCTGCATTTTGGGGTGACAGTTTATAAGAAATGGCATCAGCTTCATGAAAGAGAGTGTAGTGCCTTCAGTTGAAAGCAGTTCTTGAGTTTAATTACTAGTCAGCAAGTCTCCTTTGTGTGATCACAACTCTCTAAGCTGATCAAGGAGATGCTCGGAAAACCTTTGCTACTACTTAATGGCATTTCTTACTTAGTGATCTTGGAGTGTATGCACATTATCTCATGAAGGCTGGCAGCTTTTTCAGGTGCGTTGCAAATCTATAGTGAAATTCTATACAAACCTTTGGTTTGTCCATGCAATTAATAGAAGAGCTTGGAGAAAGGATAACCATCTTTGGAACACATGCCTAGGAAGGGGACTCAGACCTCCCTCCATCATTTTCTAGAAGAGCATCTACCTAAACATTACACTGTAGGTTACATTGTGTGTTCTTCCACTCTTTCTGTTGAATGGGGGACCGAAAGAACCATCTATACGGAAAGGTCCCGGCACTGGGAAAAACACAAAGGCAAATATGATTGCGTAGCTTAATATTTAGACTGTTCCCCTTTGGCACTGAGGGCAGCTTTGGGATCTGAGATGTACTGAAAAACTCATTAAAATGAAATAGATAAGGAGCTATTAGATTTAAAAAGAGATTCTTTGACTTTCAGGGAATTGAATTTTAACTACCACATAGTGGATGAGTGTTATAACCACTTGGCCTTTTATACAAAGTGCACCACTCTCATCTCTTCCTCTCCTGGACAGGCTTTCACAAAGAGAGTTAGATCTTTCCTCTTTTTTTGATCACATGTGCCAGTTGCATGCCTTAGGATGCAGTAGTAGGCTGTGAGCCCCAGGTAAAGGGAGGCATCTGTTTGCAGCTCTTCTTAAGGCTGGAAGAAGTCAGAGATCCTGCAGTACTCAATAAATTGATTCTTGACACTAGCAGGGCCTTGGTTGCGGTTTGTGCTTACTTTGTGGAGCACCACACCTAACACGGCTCAATTTCCCTTGGATTTTGTGGGTGTTTTAAGTGGTCTACTCCAGAGTTTTAGTTTAGTCAGTACATAAATGTTGTGTTTTCCTTTGACCAACTGACAAGACCATAAATACTTTACTGGATTATAGTCCCCAGTTAGTGATAATAAATAGTATTTGTTTCTCAAACCAGACTCATCTTCTGGATGCTTTTCCATCCTGTTTTCTGCAGTCACAGTATCAGTTGAAACCTGACTTTTTTAAATAGGTTGTCTCTCCGATTATGCTATTTGACAGTAGTGGCAGGAAGGTGACAAAGTCTAATATTTAACTTCACTACTCTAAAGCAGTTTGAATGTGGAGCATAATCCCAAGGGGAGGAAAAAGATAAATAAAGCGTCAATGAAAAAAGAAGCTAGAATAATTTTAAAACCAGGATAACCAGGATAGGCTTTCTTATTCATGTCTTGAAGCTGCCCTGGTTTTGATACACAGTCAGGGCCTTATCAAGGTATTATGTCTCTTTGTCTGCATAATGAATATCAATAAGCCCAACAGATAACATAGTAGGGAGAGAAACAGTCAGAGGAGGATGAAATAATGCTCAGATATGCAACTGGGGTTAGTGGAAGAGAGAGGAGTAGAACTGAGACCTTCAAATTTTAATAGAAAATAAAAATTCTAAAATTTAGATAACTACTTTTGGGGAATCTGATGATATTGATGAACTGGTGTCATAATATTACAATTCAGAAGGAAAATGTCATTTGCCATTTACGATGTCTGCTCACTGACCTACAGGTAAATGAGGTACAGGTGAAATCCGGGGAAGGAGCCAGGAGCTGCAGCTACCCGTGTTGGAGCACTTGCCTCCTGCCTGCACCACTGCTCTGACCTTCAACATTTTGATTTAAGAGAATTTGCGTGTGTGTGGTCTTCAACATCTCCAAAACACACCTCCCACATTGTCATAGCTCTTTACTAACTGTAAAACCAGGTTTCAAAAATTAAAAAAAAGATGGGTAATGTACTGTGGACAGAACTGTACCTCACATGTAACTCTCGCTGACAAGAGGGGGTTTGTTGTCAATGGTATCTTCAGCAGAACTGAAACTGAAATTAATATAGAGGAAGTAAAAGAAAGTGGTTTTAGCATGTGCTTTGAGTTCCTAGTGCTTTTATGATAGTGCTGACTTTTTTCTCTGTAGCAGTCCAATGCGACTTGATACTTGTTTGAAAATACTATCTGTCATGGATGTAATTATATGCTTGGCCAATAGAAGCCGGAAACGAATTACAGTTTCCAGAATCTGTACTCCTTTTCTTTGTATAAGGGTATCAAGCTACGTTCAGGAAACAAAAGAGATTTAAGAGTGGGGGGACTGTCATGGGGAATATGTATATATATTACTGCAGGCAGCAGTATAAATTAGGTGTACCTGAATTAAAATTAAACAAGATGAGTTGGTACCAAAAGCAATGTAGTTGTAACTGGTGCTCAATAAAAGACTAATTTATTTTGCAGTGTAGTCATATACTTTTTCTTATTTTATGTGTTACATAAAATAAGCCAAGCAAATTCTCCTTACTGAGACTGCCTGTCCAAATGCTAATTGCTGATGGATGGTTATAGAATTTGCTAATAATTATATATTTGTCACTACAAGAGATTGTGAACTTATTTGATGCTTTCACAGAATTTTATTTGTGGTTTATTCAGGGATGTAGTTTAGAAAACTTCCAATTTGAAGACAAAATTCCTTTCATGATTGAATTGAGTATCTAGGATCCTGCATGCAATCAAATAAATGTGTGTTCTTTTCCATATACCAGAGGATGCGGGTGCAGAATTCTGGTAATCTTTCTTTCAGAATGCAACATTTGAAGACTTAGAGATTTTTCTCTTGCAGTTGGAGGGGATGGCTGGTTCATCTTTATGTTATTCTGTAGAGGCCTCTGTGTGTTGGTTTATGTCTTTTGCAGGTGGTGGCCTTTTTTTTTTTATTCCTTTTTCCTGTGGTTGTTTAAAGCATGTTTACACAGCAAGGACAGTGACTTTTCCAGGGCTAACCTACAACTGAAGATGCTGAGAAGCTTGATGCAGAAATGTCAAGCTAACAAAATTATTCTATCCCATTGAGAACCTCTTTGGACTTCCAGTCTTTTAAGTATCTTACCAAGGTGATAAGACCTAGGGGTTTTTCTGTGCTCCTGCATGCCACAGACTTTGATTTGATTTTTTTGTTTCTCTTTTGCTAAATTGTGGGCAGATGTAGAAGGACAGTATAATCCTGCAAGATTGCAAATTAACGCAATTAACTCCCCCAGTGCAATGAATTCTCCTTAGCTAAGCTAAAATTTTAGGTTTTGGTGTTGTTTTTTTTTTTTTCTTTCTGTGGATATCTTAAGAAATTGTATTCCTTATTGTGATCTTCAAGGAGTTTTCAGAGTCATTATATAATGTGGAGGATTTTGTGTTTGAATCTGCACAAGATATTTTTGCCATTATGTGGGGTTATCTTGCTGCTGTTTCAAACTTTTCTGGTGCTGCAAATTAAGAAATTAGTACACAAGAAGCATGTAACAGCATAGGAGAATTTGATGTGATTTAGGACTATTTGCACTGAGTGCAAAGCTGTGCAAAGCTATTTCAGTTTGTATTCTTACAGAAGCCCCCTGAAGTTTTGCAGTAGGTGATGGTATTTCCAGTTGAGAAGCAGCTTACAGGATTGAGTTCCAAGAAGTATTTCAGATATTATGAGCTGGTCTTTTCTCTCCCAGGTCTTTTCAAAAGCTTTCAGAAATGCTATTTGGAGCACTGAAAAAGAAAACTAACACAGTTTCCCACAGTATAGAGTAACAAAAGTGCATCCATTGCATATAATATGCCATGGTGATGTATTCAAAATAAATAAAATTAACTACCCAATGTAGGCCTTGACACGAAGACAGACTTTGTCCCTCATTTGCCTCCTGTGTTGTGGCCTTGGGCCCTGGCTAGATGTCAGAGTTTCTGCCCCATCTGGGAAACAGCAGATGCTTGGCAGCAACTCATCACATTTTCCAGAAAGCCCCTCTTCCACATCTGCAGAAGAAAATTATTCTTTCCTCCCTGTGCTACTGGTGGCAGCAGACTGGGAGAAACTTTCCTGTTTTGCATACAAAATCATCTTCTTTTTTTTTTCCGGATTGCCTGTGTGCATATATGTATGCCTTCAGTTAAATACCTTGTCTGCAAATGTATATTGTTCATGTTTTGCCTTGAATTCAAATTGCAGTCTGGATTGATACTGCAAATTGATATATATTGTGCAATTTGTGCAAGAGGAAAAAATTAACACCACCTAGAAGGCACTATCTAAGGCCAGCTATTTTTATTTCTCTGTTATGTTTTAATTTGCTCCAAATGATGGGTTTCTCCATGGCTGAAACACTCGCACCTTCTAGTTTGCACCATCAATTTAAACATTTGCTGAATCCAAATAAAAAACTACACGTCAAGTACTGTATTTAGTGATACTTAAGTCTGCACATACAAATTAAGCATAAATAAGCAAAATATTTTGCTGTGTTGTTGCCTAACTGTATTTCTAGAGATTGCATTGCCTAAAGGTCTAAAACCTGGAAAAAACAACTTGTCAGGCCTCAGAAGTTCAGTGTTGTTGAGCTCACCTATTTTCAGTGACATTTGTAGTGGAACTAACTGGGGACCTGTGAAGGCCTAAAACTCATACTTCAGCCATCTCCATTGTTTTAAACACTTTTCAGATTTCCTGTTGCTGCCGGGGTCCGTGTCCCTGATTTACCGTACCCGACAGCAATGCAGTAGAACCTTGGGAGGCAGTTTGGGTTGGACGAGCACCGAAGGGCTTCATCTCCTGCTCCTGCTTGTAGTGTTCACTGAGAAGTACCGTCTCCTCTGGCCCCACGTCAGGTTTTCAGGCACCGTTCATGACCTTGCAGTTTAAACATTAGAAACACTGTTCTGAATAATCCTATTCTACTTTGTGTAAAATAAGTAAATCTTAGGCTTATCTGAATAGCTACAGTTCAGCACCTTCTCTTCTGTTTCCGCATGGTACCTTCTAAATTTTTTGAGTTACTTATCACCCTGATGACTTCCCCATGGTTAGTCCAGTTACCCTGGAAACCAGTTTACCCGCATATCTAATCTCTGAACTGATGAAATAATATGTGCTGCCTGCAAATCAATTTGAAGAAAGCTTTCTCCTGTCTTAATTGAAGAATGTTAATCTCTTTGTTCCAGAAGTATCAGAATTTCAGAGCATTTTTTTAGGTTCAAGTAAAATGTGCTCATTTTTCGTTTTAGTCCTTGAAAACATGACAAAGAGGATTAACCTTATTGTATCTTTTGGAAAAGATGTAAATATCTCTTATGACCAACTGCTTGCAAATAAAAATTGAGAGAGGTACAAAGCTATTTTACTAATGATTAAGGCTGCATTATGCAGCCCTTGAATCAGTGTAGCAGCAGAATTTAACTGCATAATGGTAGTTCAGAAATGTCTCCTTGTACAGTTGTGGTGTAGCTGCTGCGCAGAGTCGCAAAGAGGAGTTTGCTCCTGCCCCGGCGCCGGTGAGGAGCACTGACTGTGCCTTTGCTCCGTCATCCACATCAGTCCAGGCTTCCTTGGAACAGACTATCCTGAAAGGGGGTGTTTTTCTTGTCTTCAATGAGATAGGTAAAAAAGGAAGCAAAAATATACTACATTTTTTTCCCTTTAGCTTTTCCTGTAGTTTTCACTGTGTACTCACTGGTCTTGTGTTCGTCTGCACACTATTGCAATTTCATTTTTTAACTTACAAAACAAATGAACAGGAAAAGTTGCATTCAATTTTGCAGGCACAGCATAGAAACACCGATTCTTCTCATTAGCTTCTGGTAGTTTATTCTAATGACACCAAGATTTATTAAACCATTTTTTCCTGGTTTTATCTGGAATGTGGAAGTTAAAATATTATTGTGATTTTCAAAAGCATTATTAATTTTCAATGTAAACTTATTTATCTATTATTTCTGGGGACCTTTCCTGAAAATTAAACTATTGATAAGAGAAATCTCCGTCTCCCACCAGACTTCATTGTGGTGTCAGGCTTTCTAAGCAGAACTATCTATGCTTTTGTCTTCCAGTGTATTTGAGATAATGCTTTTTGACAGTTTATATAGCAAAATCATATGTTGTGTGGCAGAAATGATTTTTTAAAAGTAATTCATCAATTTCAAGCATATGCTTCATTGTGGTAACAATAGTTTGTTTGCAGTGGTACAATAAGTAGTTGATAAATTGTTTTCTCATTCATGTTTTTTTCAGTAGGGTCATCTGCTTCTCCCTCTTTTTGACACATTCAGGTCATTGAAGCATTTCATGAGGGTGAGCAGGGCTTTCATATATTGTTAGATATGTTTATTCCAGAATTCAGGTAACAAAAGTTTTATCCTGAAAATTTATGTAGAGTCAAAGAGTTTCTAGAATTTTTAATAGGATTTTTTTCCCCTGAAAGCTTTGTCAAGTTTACAAACTGCTTAATTGAGAGGAAAAACATTAGAGAGCAGGATTTATATACTCAGCTGGAAAGAAATGCAGTTTTTCTTGTTTGATTAGTCTACTTATGGTTACCCACTAAGATACTTATGGTTACCCACTATGATTCTAGTAATTAGAGACCAAATATTTGGTGATAGGATTTAAGAGGGAATTTTGTTAGAGTTCATAGAAAATCTCTTGAAAAATTAAGATGTTGATGGAAAGTGTGTATAGAATTTATTGTGATGAATAACTTCTGTCATTATATAAGTGTGTGAATTACATGACTTGTACTTCTTGGTTACTTGGGAAAAAAACCACCAGGATGCCTGAAACCAGGATAAAACATGCTATAGACTGAAATAATAGATTCTCAGTGCAAATTTACTCTAAAGCAGATTTAACTATGTTAATTTTTATCTACTGAAGTCCCGATTACAGATGTGATATTTTCCAGTGTTTTGAAAACATTTAAAATAAGCAAGAAGGTCATCAGGAGCAGTTACCATAGAGTCACCAAGGGGAAGTCATGCTTGACCAACCTGCTACCGCCTACGATGAAATGACGGGCCTGGTAGATGAGGGAAAAGCAGTGTATCTTGTCTATCTTTATTTCATTAAGGCTTTTCAACACTGTGTCCCATAACATCTTCACAGAGAAGCTGATGAAGTGTGGGCTGGATGAGAAGACAGTGGGGTGGGCTGAAAACTGGCTGAATGGCTGAGCTCAGAGGCACAAAGTCTAACTGGAGGACAGTAACCTGCAGTGTAGTCTTACTGGGCCCAGTCCTGTTCAACATCTTCGTTAATAATCGGGATGATGCGGCAGAGTGTACCCTCAGGAAGTTTGCTGATGACACAAATCTGGGAAGAGTGACTGATCTGCCAGAGGGTTGTGCTGCCATCCAGATGGACCTCGACAGGAGAAATAAGTGGACAGGAGCCTCATGAAGTTCAACAAGAAGTGCAAAGTCCTGCACTGGGGGAGGAGCAACCGTATGCACCACTATACACTAGAGGCTGCCTGGCTGGAAAAGAGCTTTGCAGAAGAGGACCTGGGGGTCCTGGAGAACACCAACTTGAGCATCAGCCAGTGATGTGCCATTTGTCTGTACACAGGGAAAAACTCTTTCACTGTGAGGGTCACTGAGCACTGGTGCAGGTTGCCCAGAGAGATTGTGAAGTCTCTGTCCTTGGAGCTACTCAAAAGCCATCTGGACAGCGTCTCGGGCATCTGGCTCTAGGTGGCCCTGCTTGAACAGGGGGGTTGGACCAGATGACCTTCATAGGTCCCTTCCAACCTCAGCCATCATGTGAATCTGTGAAACTTTTTTTAAGCATTTCTGTAACTTCAGTCTAAATAGATAACAGTGGGTTTTTTCCTGCCAGTGCTGTAGAATTGTAAGTTAGGTAGCAAATTGGGCAAACAGGTCATGTCAGTGAGTGGGTTGAAAGCAAAGCAGTCAGGCTGGTGAGAAATTACTGGATAGACATTCTGAAGAGTTGAAGAATGTTTACGTTAGTGATGCTGACCAAAAAAGCAACTGTGGAGATAGTTGATTCTGTAAAATTTGGAAATATAAACAATATAAAAAAAGAAAAACCAGTTGACCTTGAAGATTGGTGTAACAGATGTGAGATTACAGTTAGTCAGAAGGGCAATGAAGTCATGCACTTTTGGGTATATCACTGACACCACCTGGAAATTCAGGAGAAATGAGGAAATACCTGGATTTGCTGTTGATCACAGGACTGGTACAATTAGTCTGTTGAGGCTATGTAGCCATGTACTGTCCTGGCTCTGGCTAGGACAGAGTTAATTTCCCAAGGAGCCAGGCCAGGTGAACCAGGCTGGCCGGGGGACTATTCCATACCATGTGCCGCCATACTCACCATTAAAGGGGGCTGGTCAGGGAGGGGCGGGTTCGGCGTGGCTGCGGGGTGGGCTGAGGGTCCGGTCGGCCGTGGGATCGGTAAATTGTTTTCTGTTATCACTCATTGTGTATATTTGTTATCAGTACTGTTGTTGGTTGTTTCCCTCTCCCTTGCTGTCCCAGTAACCTGTCCTTACCACAACCCACGGGGCTTTTGCCTTTGTTTGTCCGGTCTCCTCCCCACCCCGCCGGGGAGGGGTGAGCGAGCGGCCGCATGGTGCTCGGCTGGGCCTAAACCACGTCATGTACAAAGCAAGTCTGTATTTAGAGAGGTATAGTGAGGTGCTTACAGTATAGGTAGCGAAATGCACGGAAAACCTACCGTGAGTGACTATTTACAGTTCCAGCGTCTTGCATTTAAAAAACTTGACTTTGCACTGGGATGAATGGGTGGACAGAACTGCCAATAATAAGATCCGAGAGAGCCATGAGTAAATTTGGGACAAAAAGTAGGGGACAGTTGTTAATACCAGACCAGTGTGTCTTGAATCTCCATACTGGGGTAGAAGGCATATAATTAATATTATGGCAGACTGCAATAAGTTCGTGAAAGAGGTGATAAAGTACCCCACAGGAGCAGGATTTGGTCTGAGAATTAGAAGGGACCTGCTGGGTTTTTCATGTTACAATGTCCTAAATGAAATGTCTTAGCTTCTCTGTGTGTGCTGGATCAAGTCAGTGACAGAAGAAATTAATGCTTGCAGAAGCATGCTTTTCCACTTCATTTTGGCAGGTTTATCACACAAGAGCTATGGATTTTTCTAATGTGTTAGAACTGACAAACTTGTCAGCTGTAAAATGCCACTGATCTCAAGTATAGTTCTGTTTGCACAGCGAAGCTCATTCTCTATGAAAAAACTACAGTAGAGCTATCATGCTTTCCATCAGAGGAATTAATTAAGTGGAACTGAGAGACCTGGAACACAAAATTTCTGATGGGATTACACCAGTGGATGCTGCCTCAAAGTACAGGGCTAAATACTTGTGGACGGCTAGGCACCTTACCTTGTTTTGCTGCATTCTTCCCTATATGCGTTTCTAGGCAAATACACTGTGAGCCAGCTTTCCATCATGAACAGCTGATTCAAAGTCTCTCCAGGTCACAGACAAGCTGAATTTCTCTGAATAATGAGAAAAAGAAACACTGACAGTAAAGAAGGAAGTTTTTCTTCTTCATTGCTATTTCAGAGTTTTTACATATTTATGGGTAGAGATGAGTAAAGCATCTTCAAAGTTCATCCAGACATATACCTCCCATTTTTAATTAAGGTGGTTCTAAGCCACCTAGTTTTGTATTCTGAAGTACAGAAAAAAACCTGCCAGATTATTAAACAATCGATCTGAGTCTTAACTCACTTAAGAGTAGATACAACAGAAAAGTAGGTAAAAGCTGATGTGAGGTAATCACCTTAAAGTTTATGGTCACTGACAATCTAGTCAGTATAGTCAGTGTAATTAGTATCATCCTAAGGGAGATGCCTGAAACAGATAGATGAATTAGATTGCAAATGAGCCTGTGTCTTCTCTGTATTGTCTGTGAAGTTGGCCTTAGCTATTAGAATACTGGAAATTAAAGAAAACCGCAGTATGACAAGTCACCTGAGAGAGACTCTGTTATTACTTGACAGTTCATACTATTCTGTAAGCCAAGCTTCAGATGCGTTAGGGCTCTGTTTTTAATAGCATTGTAACTAAAATAGAATTGCAGACTGTAGAAACATCTTTTTTCTCTAAGGTTATTCGATTCAGTATCTGGATACCTAAGAACTCAAAATTAACATGGACTTTTTGAAATTATTTCATCAATGACTCTGAGCCTTGGTTTTTGGGTCTTACATCGCAGTTGTGTTAAAAAGATAGTTTATGTTTTCTTGTTCTTGGACCCTACCTATTAAATTCCTAGGTTCTTGTTGGAAAAGTATCTTTCAGTATACGACCATCCCTTTAATTATCTCAGATATGCACAAGGAAATGGAAATCATGTTCTGCTGGACTTTTCTAAATGCTGATTGCTTGTCAGAGCAATCACAACAGTGGGATTATTACATGTAGTATTACATGTAGTATCTAATGGTGTATTTCTTCACAACTTTAGAACTTCAAGTTAGTTGGAACCATTCATTGTTTTTATATCAGTAAAACACCAAAGTAGTTGAACGGGTAGTATGTAGATGTACATTCTAAAATTTAGAAACAGCATTTGAGAAGATGTAACAAAAAAAAATAATCTAGTGTTAAGTCATTGTTAATAGTTTGGGATGAGTTTTCTCTCAAGTATTTAAAAGCCTTTCACTTCTTCAGTCTTCAGTAAATGAAAATGATTTTTGTGTGCTTTAAGAGTGGAGGAGAGAGGTTTTTTCCTCTTATTAGTGTGCTCTATTACATTGCCACATACTTGCATTTCTTTTACTTCTCTTGCAAAGGACTATATATCTGAATAAATTATGTACTGAATTATCATAGAATACCAGGTTGAAAGGGACCTCTAAGGATCATCTGGTCCAACCTTTCTTGGCAAAAGCACGGCCTGGACAAGATGTCCCAGCACATGGTCCAGCTGAATCTTAAAACTGTCCAATGTTGGGGAATCCACCACTTCCCTGGAGTGATTATTCTAATGACTGATTGTTCTCGTTGTGAAAAAGTCTCCATCTTCATTATAGCCACCCTTTAAGTATGGGAACACAGTGATGAGGTCTTCCCTAAGCCTTCTTTTCTCAAGGCTGAAGAAGCCCAGTTCTTTCAGTCTTTCCTCATACAACAGGCTTCCCAGTCCTTGGAGCATCTTCCTGGCCCTTCTCTGGACCCTCTCCAGCCACATCTTTATAGTATAGCAGGGACCAAAACTGAACAGAGTATTCCAGGTGTGGCTTGACAAGCTCTGAGTAGAGTGGGATAATGACTTCTTTAATTACATGTGGCTCTGAGGTCAAGCACAGGTTTCTGCTCAATATAGGTAGCACAGGCATTGGAAAAAAAAAGGAAAAATAAAAGATACATGAAAATATAAAGTAGATTCAGTATAAATCCATTTTTTTGTGTGTGCGCCAAAAAACTACAAATTCTGCATATGGAACAGTAAAAGCCATAATACTTACCAAGGTAAGACTGTTCACGCCAACAAATAATATGATCGATCTATAGGCAGTCTGGAATGGTCTGTAAATTGCTGGTAGGCTTGTAAGGTGTCCAGATTGTGTTTCTTAAACCATATTTTCTAGTGGATGGCAGATTTCTTCTGATAAAGTCCACCTTTGCTTATTGATAGTCTTAATCAGTGCTAGTTTTAAAATGATGAAGCATTAACCTTAGAAGAGTGAATCATTTTGGAAACCCATTTTCTGAAGCATGATCATCTACTTTTAGATGATGACATAAACACAGCTATTTACTGTATCAGACAGTTCATAGTTTTGCATTGTGAACTGGGCCTAAATGTATTTTTTATGAAATGATGATTTTTTTTTGGCCAATAGTACTTCCTTTCTTTGGAAAATGGAAACTACTTCTCCCCCACAAAAAACAATCTGCAGTTACTTAGTTTTGGTGAAAACAGTGTATAGCTGAAAAGAACTGTCCAGAAGACATTGAAACATTCGGTCTGGATTTAAAATATCAGAATGTTCCCCAGTTAAAAATGTTTTGAATGAATTTGGCGTTAAATCAGCCTTTTTAGTGTCCCAGGAGAGCTGCAGTTAGATGCTTCATGTCTTTCCTTACGGCTTAGGCTACACAGCTGGACTATATGTATAATGTACTGCTGCCAAGTGATTCCTAGTTTGGTGAGTCAGGAAGTGGGAAGACCAAGTGTCATAGGAGATCTTCTGCCAAGGAATGTTAAACTGCACATTATGTTTTCGAATTTTTCATTTGAACTATAATATTGAGGTGAAAATCAATATTTTAGCTATGTTTTGCATAATCTTCACTAAGAAAATGTTGATACTTGTTCTTTTCCTCAGCACTCAAAATCCAAACACTGTCTAATAGTTAAAAATGTTGTTTGTTACTGTATTAGGGTTAAAGTGAGCTTAAACTGAACATGCTACTTTGATTTTTCAGGAATGGGCACTGGGAAGACAAAATGTCCAGCACAAACTTAGATCTCTTTTGGGAGACCTTCTTGGTGGTACATCCTTGCCTGTAGTTTTGAATACAACTTCTGAAACTCTCACCATGCAGCATACATGAACATGCCATGTGTCAGTGTTCAGTGCCTCCAATGCCTTTTTATTTTAAGGAGATCTTCCTCAAATCATCTTCCCGACTCCTGCTTTTCTCTGCTCATAATGCCTATGGATGTAGAGACTTGTGTCTCCTCCCATCTAGATTTCTTTTCCCATTCTAGTGCCAATTTCATAAGATTCAAGAGTTTTTAAAACATTAGTTTGGGTTGGAATCTTTCTTTATTTTGGCAGGTACTTTACATTTGCACTGACAACATAAAAGGATGAACAGAGCTGGCAGAAGTGACCCTGCTCTATAAATTGAGTGTGTCATGTTCTTACTGATGGAACTGTAGTTGCAGCAATTCAAGTACGAACTTTTCACTGATACAAGTACTTTTTTTTCAGTCTCTAGGGTCAAAAATAGTCTTTAGCAATGGACACAACTCTCAAATTCAGGTGCTAGCCTAGAGGGAGAGTCCTAAAGTTTGTCTGGTTAATACTGTATGTCTGAGCTGAACATAACTTGGGTTTCTCATGCTGTGATTTTAGTTCATTCTTCATTCAGGCATTTCACCATAACTTTTACTAACAAATTATCTCATTAAATTTAGTGAATAAGACCTGTTCCACTTGGCTGCATGCACCACTGGTTGTATTAAATAACTGATTAGATGCACAAGCCATTTAATAACAAAAAATTACCCTCTCTCCCAATTCCATAACCCAAACAATCTGACAGTTTCTGTAGCAGCAGTGGAGTGAAAGTAGCTCGAATCACCAGAAAGACACTACATTTGCCATGTAGTACATTCTAATGGCTTTGTCACTGAAATATTTTGAAGCTGGGAATTCATAAACATCATAATGTCTGCATATTATCTTACCTCTCTGCAGTTATTTGAAAGGCACGCTCTCCTTTTCAGTGAATGAAAATTCTAGCCCTCAACATTTGAATTCTTGTCATTTTGCTCGTTTAAGCTTTTGTTTGGATCCTTTTCCTGATGGATTAAGCAAGCAGCTGCTCTTTGATCATAGCATCTGTGCCCCTTATTTTGACTTGAAGTTTCAAAATGTGCAGTTCGTGAAAGGTCTAAGCAAATGGATTTCTTTTGTTTGTCTTGTTCAAAAGAAAGCAATTTGAAGACTATTAAGGGTGTTACTGTGCTACTGTCAATGATGTTATAGTTTAGGATGTATCATTGTTTTCCCCTATCAGTACATGGATGCAGGTTTCTTGGGAAATGTTACAAGAAGTGTTACTACCTGAGAGAAATTGTTATTTAGTTGTCCATTAATGAAAGGGCTTTGGAGTAATTTTACTAACTGAAATGCCAGCATAGATTGGTCTGGTCGCTAGCTGAGAGTGACAGAAAATACAGGCAGATTGTGCTGATGCCATTCTTTTGATGCTGACAGAAGAAACAAGAAGCAAAAGAAAAATAGCAGCCATCTACACACCATCGAGTCCAGAGGGCAGTGAAAATGGACCCTTTGTGGGCCAACTGTTACAGTTCGAACCCTGTGTGCCATTACTTACTTTATGGGGTTTTTTTTATTGTTCTAGGCTTGTGTCCTATGTGGGTACAGTTTGTGCTTTGGCACATTAAATTGTACCCCAAAAAAGCAGGCACAAGCAAATTTAGTTGCTGGTGCTTAAATTACACGATACACATTTCACTAGCTTTTAGAATAAATATTCTAGTTCTACCTACATATTGACATCTAGGGGTTTAAATTCGCAGGCTCTTGGGTTTGGTTTTATTTGCTATTATTGCCAAAAGATTGCAAAAGATGCTGAATGTTGCAGCCCTCATCTGTTTCCCGAAACTCTTTGTATGTCTACTTGCTTGCACCACAGGGGTAAAGAAAGATTAGTTATTCCTAGTCCATCCAGCAATGACGGAATTCTGCTCATATTGAAATCAGCATGAAGAGGATGCTGCAGTGATCTCTTCATCCTTTTTCCCCCAGGTCTGAAGGCAGTGGTAATTAGAGGTTCTTACTCCTTTTGTGTATTTAGAAACAATGCTGTTAACAGGTTTTAGGCAACCATCTGACAGCTAGAGCGGGCAGAACTGGGGAAGACCCCAGGTACCCAAGAGTTTACAGGGACCAAGCTGCCCCTCTGGGGAGAAAGGGGCAAGTAGAAGCAATTCTGGTTTATGCTCTGTGCCTGTAAACCAAACATTTGTTGCCTTTCTGCTTGTATTCAGAATTTGCTGCAGCGGTCACTCCTGTCCCTTTACTAACTGTCCAGCATATTCTGCTTATGTTGCTTCATAATTCACTGCGTAGCATTCATTAAATAGGTATTTTCATCCACAAGTAGAAATTTCTTTTCATGTTTCTTTCCTTACATCTGTGAAGAGACGATCCTGGAAGCGGGGTGAGGAGAAGGAGCAGGAAGCGTGGCTAACCATCCACAAAACGGGGCATTTACTTTTACAATGAAGATTCACAGTCGCCCTCTCCATTTCTAACCTTGATGCCAGTTCAAGTCAAATCAAGCCTGCGTTTATTGACTTGCCAGAGTTTACTGACGGAAAACATTACTCTTGGCAAATTACAAAACGGCTAGGAGTATCAGACAAAATAACTGACGCTTCACTGCAGTAATATAAATGACCTAAATACCCAGTTCTAGTGGAGTCTTTGGGTGTGTTAAAAAAGATCTTTTTTAGAGTACAGATTGCACACAATGTAGAAATGTCACCATAACGAAATATCTAACAATCTTTTAAGGAGCTCTATTAATCGAAAATGTTCTCAAATAAACATAAAACTGTTGTAATGACTATTTTATTGATGGTTAGTAGCATGTTGTCTGTGTGACCCCTTTGGAAGAATGTTATCTTTCATCTTTTCAACATGCTGGCACATCCCCAAGGCTATGAAAAACTGAGTCTAGGGATGCAGGAATGAAATGCATTTCCAAATGCTGCTTTTTTCCCCTAGATTTTCTTTTGAGTTAATTTATCTTTCCTTTTTTTTTTTAATTCCAAGATCTTATTTTTTTACATGGTTTCTAAAATTGGAGAGCACCTCTTAATTGTATGTGATTCAGTTTTAGCATTTTTCCTTTGCAAAAGCACTGCCGTGGCTTGCCGAGACGCTGAGCATTCACCTCACTTGCTAATTTCTACGGGAGCTGGAAATGTTCAGCTTTCATGGAAATAGCACTCAAGATGTCTCAAGCGGAGGACTTAAAAGCTGTTGCTCCAAAAATGGCAGGCTGCTTTTGAAAATACACTCCTATAATTGAAGGATGTTTTTTATCTGCATTGATCTTCTTGATTTTCGTTTGATTCTGAATCAGTTTCCCTGTGAGAACTGGGGCTGGGATGGGGGCAGTGCTCCAGGCCTGGATGCACCAAGGGGGAGGTGAAGCACGGGGGAAGATGAAAGCCCAGGGCCAGCACCAGGGGCCGTAACTGTTTGCTTCCATGTCCCCCACCGTGACTGGGTGCCCTTGCAGTGCTCTGCAGCTGTGACTGCTCAGACTGGTTCAGCACAGAGGTCTTTTAACGTTGGTCTTACATGCAGCAGAGATGAGTATAAAACCCCTCTGTTTAAGATCCCGTATTTTAACACAGTGATGGGTAGCGGTGAGAGAGGTTCAAATTCGAGGCAGCCCTGGATTTCTTGGTGGTTTGTACCAATGAGAGGCCCTGTGTATAGTAGGACTATTTGAACCAGGTAACTCTGCACTAGAGCAATTTCATGGATGAGCTCCTTGGGCAGATTGACTCTGTCAATGCAAAGCAGTGTTTGTGGAGCACTGCAATATGGTAACACGCAAGGGAATGGCACTGCTTTAAAATCCTGCCTGGTGTTGCTGTGGCTGCCTACGTGAGATGATCTTTTAAGGTAGTTGCTTTAATTATCAAAAGGAGAGTTTCAGTAATGGAGACGGGGCTGCACCTTTCTCTAAGGAAGGTAGGTAAGTAGCTAACGTCCAGGTTATTCTGCTTTTACTCGCTACATTTTCAATAATTAATTGTACAGAAGAGCTACTGAGCAAGAGGATACGTCTGCAAATGTCGTTACTTTGGTACATAAATAATACATTTAGATGTCATTTGAAATAAAACAAATTTTAA
Organism: Aramus guarauna; assembly: GCA_013400195.1. Classification (NCBI taxonomy): domain Eukaryota; kingdom Metazoa; phylum Chordata; class Aves; order Gruiformes; family Aramidae; genus Aramus; species Aramus guarauna. The sequence goes on from VXBL01002620.1 coordinate 330,954, forward strand.
GTGCTGAAAAGAGAAGGAACAAAAGGAGGGTACTGAATGTAGAATTGCAAAATGTGAGGTTAGGGATCAAGTTGATGCCAGGACAGTTTGTCTGACGTCCTAGCCTTCCTTCCTGCTTGAAGGTGCAGTGGAGAGGAGGTAATACGACTAGTACAGCATCACTGCTGTTTTTCCCTCAGAGCATTTCTGAGTCATAAACTGAAGTGCTAAACATCTGTCAATTTTGAAATAATGGGACAAGAATTTTTGCCAAAACGGTTTCACTTGGATATTCTTTTTTCAGTCATACTCCAAATTCCAGGTTTTTTCATTGAAATTTTCTGTTCTATTTCTAGGATTGATGTGTACTTTTTAACTCACATTGGTAACCTCTCTTGATGCTTGTTTAGCCATACATCTTATGGAAATACCTGTATCTCATTACTTGTATGGAGCTGTACATGTGCCACTCTAATGGGATTTTTAATTCGTGTTTCCTCCTGCTCTGCTCAGCCAACCATAATACCATGGAGAAATGTTCTGTCTTGAGGGCAGAAATAAAATTTATGGAAATAAAATTGATATCGAAGATCTGTTTTTGAAGGTCGTCTCTGCTTTCATCTGCCCTCTGTTTACCGCAGTGATGGGAACGTGTATGCATAAAAAGGAGGGCGAAACTCCGTGATTGCATCCTTTCCTGGCGAATACTATTTAACAGCCTGTATCTGACCATTTTAAAAGCCTGCTGAGCTACATTACTGAAACTACAGGTCACAACTAACAATTATGCAAGTTAATTACTCTTTCCTCAATTGTGAAAGGCTTATGTAAAGGTTTCTTTTTAAAACATGTATAATTGCCTTGAAGAAAAAACTGCTATTATTTGCAGGAGAAACCATTGTATAATAGAAGTCAAAGCAAGAATCTACCCTGAAGCTTGCTCTTGCAAGGGTTGTTTAGCCCAGATCCCCTGAAAACAAAGTCCTGAGGGGCAGGTTCATGCGTACTTTGAACCCAGCTGCGTGACTAGGAACTTGTGCATTTTGAAACACATACATTTTATTTCAGGGACCTACAGTATTTGATGTTATAAAAAAAAAAAAAAAAAAAAAAGAGTTCTTCAGATATCTTTAAGCACTAATCTTCAACCAAAAGTAGTATTATGTTTGTAGAGCAGTTGGGAATATTTGGAATCCAGAGTAACTGGGAAAATTCAAAACATGGCTGCTGTGAAGCAGCTATTTTAATATAGCACAAATAGTTTAACATACAGTTGTTTCCGGATTCAGCTTTGGAAATGTAAAATGGTTAAAAAAAAGCCACTAAATTCAGTACAAAAGCAGTAATTACATTCCCTCCAGAGCCAAGCTGGTGTGTAACAGAGCTCCTTTTGACTTTTACTATCTGTGGGTTTTAATGTAGGCGGAAAACTTGCCACAAAATGATAATCGGATAGTACTCGACATTTCTAAAAAATGTTTTTTTTTTCCCACCAGATTTGCAGCCTACACAGTGAAGTTATGTACTTGTATCATGAGAAAATGTAATTTAGGAAAGCAGGAATTCACTGAATATAAAGTCTCAAATGGCAGAGGGGAATACAATTTCAGTATTAGGCTTTTATAAAAGGAAAAATGTTAGTAATCTCTTATTCATGCAGTTATGTCTTGAATATTTACAAATTCATATTAAACAGAACATACCACACGGATATATTTTTCAGTACAAAGCAGCAGGTACCAAACTCATAAGATGAAGCAGAATGGAAGTAAAAGCTTTTTTGATCTCCATAGAGAAAAGTCCTTTTTATGACCACTGGTTAGAAATGGGATCTGAAGTAGGCAGCATTACAAAATTGGCATAATACCACTGGCACGAGGGAAAGTGTTTTCACTCCTCTCCCCTTGACTGTAATTACTGCAGTGCTAAAGGTATTTTTAAAATCTAAAACAAAAGAGAAGAATACAATTTAGAAAAATCCATGTGTATTTAAATGTAAGGTCTTAAAATAGAACAAAATTTTGAGAGGTTTTTTTAAACAAACATCATTATTTTAGAAAGTGTCTTATTAAAGCTTCTTATTTTTGGAATATCCAGGTGATTTTAGTTTGGCTTAGCTCAGATCACTGTTCTTCCCTGTATATGTAAAAAAATTATAATTGTTTTATTAAACTTCAGACTGGCTGTTCTGTTACAGAGACTTTGATAAGTGGAGTGTGGAACTGCAGCTTGCTGCTGCTTCAGTCTTGTCTCAAGGGTAAAATGGAGCAAAAGTTCATTAAATTCATGGTTGCTATAAAAAACTAAAGTTTAATCCATGTCTTGCTGGAGGAAATGCTGTAAGAAGCAACTATATAGCCTCAGGTTGTGTGTGCCTATAATTATTATTTAGCATCTATCATATACCATGTAAAATGCCTGCTCCATAGCTCCAAAGTGCAGTGACAGCAGCAATTTTTTTCCTGTCGCAGGGCAGATACCACGGATTTATGTTAATAGAAACTGGGTGCATCTTCCACTACTGCCAGTAGTATATTCTGGTCAAGTTACATGAATTCAACTCCTAAATATTGCCAGAAAGAGCAGAATAGAAGTAATTTTTTATAATATTCTTGAATTTATCTTGAGAACTTAATTTAAAATGTTTCATTAAGACCCCTGTTAACATATCTATTTGGATATCTGGAGGTTTATTTGCAATTCAGAGCCATTCTAATAGAATGAATTTATTTGAAAGTAAGATTTCTGTTTTATTTGGGGTATTTTGTTCTTTCTTGGAATATTTTTTCAAATATTATCTTAGATGACTGAGTGCTTTTTGCTTCATATTTGAACTGCCACATATGCCTAACAGCTTTTTCAGGTCTTTGATTTATTTGGGACTGCGTTGTTATCAGAATTTTGATAAAAGATGCATGCAAGAGCTGTAAGGCCCTGTTTTCTGTCTTGAACCCCTCCTAGGCTTGAGATATAATACAAGTTTTAAGGCAGGTTGGTGACTACCTTTGATGTTAACAGTGCAGCTGTTGTTTGCTAGAAATTATAGTAAACAAGCTACTTGCACTCGTCGTTTTGTCTCCTAGAGGTGTTAAAGCAAGCAGGCCTCCAAAAGAGAACTTCCTGGAAAACATGGAAAGAGTAAGTAAGAAAAGGAGAAGTATATTCAGTATGTCCAGCTCCAGAGAAGTATATTCAGTATGTCCAGCTCCAGAGTTATCATCTCTTTCTTACAGCTGAGCAGGAGGAAGTAACTGGAGGTGCTAAAACCAGTGCAGCTTCCCAAACTGCAATAGATCAGGACCTTCAAAGAGAACTGGCTGTTTGTCAAGCATTCTAATTTATCCCCTTGTAAAATCATACTTCTTTATGAATTGTTGGTATCTGATTGCATCATTGCCAGTTTGAATGCAAAGCAAATGGAAATACACATCCCTGGGAGAAGGAGAACTCTTGGCAGTAACCTGCAAGTTTCTGCAAATCTTCATCAAACCTGTCTGGAAGCATCACCCAAGCTTCTGCTTCATTCCTCTGCAGAAGGAATTCGGGGAGGTTGTTGCATTTTGTTTGTTCGTTGAGTGTGTCTTAAGTTCTGAAGAAAGATTATTTCTCTAACAGGCAAGATCATTTTGGAAAGATGAAGAATTCACTATCAGAAGTTCCTCATGGAGTTTGTTGAAAAAAAATAGCAAAAACACAACAAAGTTTTACTACATTTTTTTCTTCAAAACTGTCTTCTGCTAGCTGCAGACTTATTATTATGTATTGTTTTAAAAGAAAGAAGGTAACTCTAAATCAAACTTTCAATTAAAAAAAAAAAGGCATTTGCAAACACTGACCAGAAAATTTTGGCTAGCTCAGTGTCACTGTGGCTTTTGGGAGATGAGAAAAGGAAGACAAGTGCTATGTAGATTGTAAAACTAATCTGAAAGAGTAGAGTGCAGCTATTCACCATTTTTAAAGTTTTACAGCTGGTTTCGTATGTGATAATTCAGATAAATTAAACGAGGTCTGTAGCGTTCTTTAACCATTTGGGAAACACATCCTTTTCTTTTGGAATATTTCTTCTTCCTGTAATTGAAAAAGTAAAAATACATCTGGCTACCTATTTTTGTCCAAAGTTGCTCTTTTACTTCAACATGAAAGGCTGACATCTTCTACTCTTTCTCTGGGAAAAGGTCTTCAAAATGTATATGAAAAGAAGGAAAAATTCTGAACTTCTAAATTTCTTTAGAAGTATACCCAGCTTATTTTAGAATACTAGAGTGATTCTTGATATGAATCAGATGTATTTCCCTGGCTTTTGCGATTTGACTGGTTCTTAATAGCTTCTGGTAGACACTGTAATGATGTACGATTATCTTGATCTTGATTTCTTAATTATTTTAAAAGGAAAAATGCTTTAAATGCTGTGGGTGGCACAGCAAGAAGCAGAAAAAACTCCTGCGCTGACATTTTCCCAAATAAGGACTAACATGGTACCGGTTTTTCCACGCACTCTATTGATGTAACACTCTTCGAAACCTTCTGCTGACAAAGAAAACCTTTGGGGAGATCTTAGGTGTTGTGACATTGGGCCCCCCGGCACCTGTGGGGGGTTGATCACAGCAGCATGCTCCCGGTCAGCCCGGCGAGTGGTGCCTGGGTTGGCCAGCATCCGAGAGCCCCGCAGTGGCTGAGGTGCTGGGATCAAGCAAATGTACATGCAAAGTATTCTCTCCGACAAGATTTTACATTTGTTCGATTCCCTGATGTATTTTATTTGAAGATGGAGAAATGCACACAAGGGGCCTGTATTAGAGAAACTAGTAGCAAAGGAAAGTAATAATGCAGTCCTTGAAAAGCGAGGTAAGAGGAGTTTATTGCTGGAAAAGTTCCAGGAATTTTTGAGAATGGTAAATTTCAAGAAATAATTAAGTATTTAGAAAAAAAAAGCTAAATAACTCTTTGAAACCATTTGAAACAAAATGCAACAACCTCCCCAAATTCCTTCTGCAGACAATAGTTTTCTTCTTTAATGTTGGGAAAACCTTAATTGGAATACTAAGAGTTGCATTGAGAAACTAGGCATAGGAAGTATGTACATGCTCATGCACACACAGAGTTGTATATTATGCATAAATACCTGGAAGGCACTGTAGGATAAGTGTATATACATAAATGCATTGAAGCATTAGGAGCAATTTAAATAAGAGAACAATTTGTGATGGCATCCTTTGAGCAAGTATGCCTGCTGTTAGAGAAATACATGCAGCTTATGCTTTAAAACAGGTGGAAAAAATGGTAACAGGACCTTTCCAGAATCTCTGTATAGCTCTTACAGAATTCTCTTCGTTAAACTCAAGCCTGAATATTTACTGCTTTTTATGGTATTCAACCAGGATGAATACCATATAAAAAGCTCCTGACCATTCTGTCCTTAATGACTTTGCATGGGACTGCATGGAGAGAAAATGTCTTTGGGCAAGCCCACTAGCTATTAATACTTAAATAACGTGATTTTGCTTAAATTAAATGTGTCTTGTATACTCCACCCAAATAATCGTATTTACCACAAGGTAATTTTTTAATCACTTTTTTGGGGGAGGGCGAACAGAGAAGCATGTTCCTTTTACCTCTATTTCTATTAATTTTCAGATTGTTTGGTACAGGAGAAAAGCTGATATATGGAGGAAAACATTTTTAAGATATTTGTGGTTTGAAAAGTAAATCTCATGGTTCGCGTTGCAGAAAACTTGTCTTTGATTGTCAATGAAGACAAAAACAGCTGTATGAAACAATGTGCTTTTTCTCTCTTACTTTTAATTCCAAGCAAATTTGCCTTTACAAGTATCAGAAGCATGTTACTGGTGGTAAGAGGAATGGTGATCCTAGTTTAAGCACTGCTTTCATATGATGGTAACTGTCTAAAACTAGCACATGCAGGCCAAACATGGTTTGGAAGTCACTGGACATTGAGAATCAGGTCAAACCACTCGTGAGCAAAAACCTTGCTGAAAGGCTCAGATGCTGTTAACCTTGATATTTATGCGGTAGTTCATGTCAGATTTTTCCATTTTAAGCTCTGTCTAGGAGCTATTAATTCAGCTGTGAGAACTTGCTTCAAGCTGCAATTTTTAATACAGTATGTCAAGGTGGAAAACCAGCAGAAATTGTTTCATCAGGTTTTGAGTTCCAGAAATCTTAAAAATGCCTCTGAGACTGGGAAAGCTATAAAGGCCTGGTTGAAACTCAGTAGAATCAGACATTAATGGATTTCAGTTCAGACCTGTTACAAATGAACAGTTGAAAATTATTTTTAATTTAAAATTATGTAATATATTTCTTAAGATTTCAGCTAAATCTTTGGAATAAATGCCACACTACAAAAAAATCTATTCCAAGGTCAAAGTGTGAGGTGCTCCACTGCATGCTGAGCATGGTTGGAGAGGGAAACAAGTAGGAAAGAGTAATTACCTTTAAATTAGTAGACCAGGAGACCAGGTAAACTCTTCCATTGTGCTCTGATAATAGTTTGAGGAGTCTCGGTGGCTTGTTATGGACTTGACTGAATATGAGCTGTTCTTTCTTGTGATTGCTTTATAATTAAGACTTTGAAGCAGCCTTTTAACTTGTTCTGAATAAATTTCTGACTGCTAACTTATCATACAGAACATGAGTCTTGGAGGAGCAAGAAGCGTATGTGTTGATCAGAACTTTTTCTTGCCCTAAGAAAAACAAGAAGAAAGGTTTGTTTGGACTCTCATTCTATGCCTGTCTTTCATTCTGAGCAGAAAATTTCTGGTATCTTTAGCTGTCGTCATAAGCAGTGATGTATGCTTTATCCTACATTGAATTATTGACGGAATAGTTGGATTTCCTCCTCCTCCCCTGTGGGAGGAACAGGAGCACGTTCAATACACAGTGTCTGTGTCTACCAAGAAATCTCTCATCTTGGTTGCGACTCCTGCCTGCAGTGTAGCCCCTGCAGCCCCATACAGCCCTTTCCCTGTTAGTCCCAGAGCTCTCCCTTGCTGTTCCCTCAGACTGATTTTTGCCTGTAGGGTTTAGTGTACCTGGTGGAGAACTGGCATAATATCCTCCCTGTTTAACTGGGAAAGGAAATTTTTCCTGTGTAAGGAAAGCAAGCACTTGTTCAGCTAGCCTCTGCCTTTGGGCAGCAGCAGAGTTGGTGAGACTATTAAGGCCTGCGTTTGAAGGGTTATACGGTAGTTAAGAAAATTTATGTTTTAACAGCATTTCCCTTTTTAGGTTTTATTTGTTCAGGAGGATTTAAATACTGCTCAAAGAGTAGGCTTGAAGCGTGGGAGGTTGCCTGCCTGCCTTCAGGTATCGGAAAGCGGTCGCGTCTGCCTGCGGGGCTGGGGCTGTGTGACAGCCTCCTCGGGGCCGTGGGTTTCCATCGCTGCACCTAATGAGGTCTCTTTTCTCAACTGCGGGGTGCAGGTGCTACTGCCATTGTTTAAATAGGAAAGCAAGCTTCCTAACCTGAAATTACGTGGTGTGAACACTCTTCCTCTGTAATATCAAATAAGGAGAACAGGAAAATGTAGGGCAAAAGAGAAGAGGCACGAAGACTTTGGCGGGTGACTGGTGGAGGATTGCAAAGTCAATACAAGTAGTGCGGATGAAAGCAAATGAGGGAAGACAGTAGTAGAAGAGAAGCAAAGCGGTTTTCACAAGGGTCTTTCTTTCTGGGGTTCCATCACACTAACATCCACAAATGTCCCAGCAACCTCAGGAGCAACTTTTAACTGTCAAAAATAGTTGGTCATAACACTAGTTCACAATTGGGATTTTTGAAAGACCAGCTGAGTTGAATACTCAGTTGTTTTTAAAAATAGTGCTTAAAAAGATAAGGCAATGAATACCTTCCAAAGGGACTCATATTTTGAGTAAAGGTGAGGGGGATAACCTGTGTGTGAACTCAGTAATTTCGCTCAATGCTGCAGTGTTTTGTCTTGTTTTAGATTTAGGATGGTGTTGATTGTATCAAGTCACATAAGTCAATTTAGCATTGTTCCTCTAAATCCTGTTTATACAAGGGTTTGGATAAATCCGTCATCATCTCCACATTGTCATTGTCACTATTTTTTTAGAAATCAGGCACTGTGTTGACTCGTGAATGTAGTCCCTGCCACGGCATGGCCTCTGAGGTTTAGCCTGTGCTATAAAAAGCCTTTTCCCTCGTTCTCCAAGCATACTGTAGCCCACACCACTACAGCCTCTGAAGCAGATAACGCAACTGATAGAGTGTTGTGTAAGACTTCGGTAAGTAGTCCAGAAATAGCGTTTCTTTTAATGGAGATAGGTCTTCCCAGTGGGAGCGTGGAGCTCCAGAGGCACTGCTCGCTCTTGCAGACACCCTGCAGCTGGGGTAGTAAGGAGGAGCTTCTCCTTTCTCTCTGTCCGCTCTGGCAGGCATTTCAGTCCACCTTTGCTGGCCTTCATCTGCGGGTCGTCAACCTCCCAGCACAGACCTGAACCACAGGACTAAACTGAATAAAAAGCAACCTTGGGAAAAAAAAAAAAAAAAAAGAAAAAAAAAAAAAAGTTAGTTATTACAAACACTTAGAGATCAGTTTACCTGGCACAAAGAAGTAAATTCCTGATCTCTCAGGCTTCTGGATGGTTCTTAACATCCAGAGCACAACTGCAGAAATCAGGTGGTGGTTCTGCTCTATCTGCCGGAAACACACAGGATCAGATGCTGCCTATATTAAAATCACAGTCCCTTTTCAGGAAATCTGACTCGGTATCTTTCCAGGCCACCAAATGCTATTTAAAGCACAAGCAGACAGGAAAGAAAAAAATGAAAATACTACAGAAATGAAGGAAAATATTCTGAGTTAAAAGCAGCGTTAGCAAACTTCAAGCTTTTTCCCATGAAAGTAAAAGGATTGTGAAAGCTGCGTTAGAATGCATTCCCTGAAGACGTTTCATGGATTTCTTTCTGTAGATGGTTTCTTCTTAGTAAGATACTTCTGCAGCTTTATATTTTTGTATTAAGTCCCCCAATGGTAGAAGAGATGTTGGTATAACTGAAGATCTTAAGGTAATTCCTCTGTAGAATTTCCTTCTATCTAATGAAGCCCCTTCAGCCTCAGAAGATGGAGCTGGCTTTAATTGTTTTCTTTGTAGCCTTTCCATGAGACCTATGGATTTAACAAAAGTATTAGGGAAGAGGAATGTTGAGAGTATCTATTTGCTTTCTATATGGAGAGTGCTGTTTTGTTTTGCTTTTTTGCAATAACTCCCACTTTTCAAAAACATCGGAGCAGAAGCCAAATACAGGATGTACAGGAAGCATAAGAAAATCGTTTCTTTTTGCTAGAGATGTGGTTGTCTTTAGTAAATTGTCACAATAAGTTGTCCCAGTTGCTTTTGCAATGAAGTTTGACTAATCAGTAATGCACTTAAACTTCAGAACGTGAAGTTTCAGTGTATTGTACGGCAATTCGCTTGTAAAAAATGCCTTTCAAGAACAGCAGCAGTGGTCATGGCACATTCCTTTTCTGTGTGTGTTAAGGAAGAACAATCAAATATGTGTGAAATTAAATTAATCTTTTCAAATTAGGAAAAAAGAATCTTGTCTGCTTGGGAAAATACAGAGCTCACGTGCATAGCCAAAGCCAGATATGTAAGATTTTGAAGGTACATTGTACGAGAAGTAAACGCCCCAAAATGATTAAATCTATTTTGTGATAGAAACTGATTTTCTGAATTAGCTTTCAAGTGTGCCGTTGTTATTTCATTGACATAACGAGAGGTGTGAGATTTCCCTGCACTGAAGAACACACAGCTCAGAATTGTAATTAATTTAGGAATGGACTTAAGTAGCAACCAAAACTGGTATGTTAATTAAAACATTTGAAAAATAAAGGCCATTTTGGTGGCTGGTTTTGTAGTTTCGCTTCCGAGTATCTACAGTGCTAATGTGATTGCTATAATCTAGTGACAGCTGTCACAAAGAATTAATTATTATCTGTCTTTATTCAGTATTTACAGTGTGTAAGTTGCTTGTTAGTATAATTACTCCTGTTTATAGATTCCACTTGCCTTCCTGCCAAAGGTTTAGTGGTGTATTTTGTTTTGGCAATCATATCCCAGTCTTTTCATTTTCTGCATCTAGTTTTATACCTGATGGCTTGGTTGTCTTATTGTCTCCTTAAATACAAGTAGAGTTCATTGTTAAAGATTTTGAGGTGTCTTCGCTGCTTTGCTTCCTTCTGTTGTGCGTTAAACTTCCTTGTGCTTTTTTTATCTACCTTAAAAAACCAGTTACATCCCTTACCCTTCTCTGGCATGTATTTCTGGTTTTGTGGTTTTTTTAATGGCTAACAATAGAAGGAAAGAAAATGTGGGGTGTGTAGCTGCAGCCAGCTGACCCTTCAGCAGTTTTGCAGCAGTTACAGTAATACAAACGTGGGCTGCTTCTAGACATTTTAACATGTCTGTCAGCCTTGGTAGTGGGATGTTTACTGCCTGACTGTACTGGCTTTAAACAACAAAGATTTTGGAAGAAGGGTAGGTAGGGGAAACAGTGACTAGAGCTAGGGCATTTCTCAGCTGCTGAGGGATATGGTGTTCACAACAGTCATTAGACTTTGCTAAGCTGGAGAACTCTGCTGAGATACCGAACAGCTAATGGAAAATTAGAGCCAGTAAAGCAACTTTGATGGAACAAAAATAGTCCTTTTCCTGAGCTAAGGTATCACTGATGGTTGAAAGCTCTTCATGGTTGTATTGGCTTGCTGGAGCGGACAGGGTGGTCAGAGTTAGCACCTTGATAGGGGCTTTTGCTAAAACAGACACATGCAAAATCTTTTTCTTTCAACCTTGTGCTTTGTTGGTGCTGCTAAGATTGAACAGCACATTTATGGAGACATTTGATTTAAAACCAGTTGCTACCCATTGGAATATGGGGAAGTCTGGTCAGGATTAGAAGAACGGTAGCTCAGGTCCATCCCCAGGGAGGCAGCCGGCGGCGTGGGGTCCAGGCATGTTCCCCGGCAGCATCCCTGCGGGGGAGCCACTCTCCCTTGTCATCCTCCATTACGCCAAATGTCACTACTAGAAGTTTGCTACAACAGTGTTCAGTCTGTTGCTTCAGGGTGGAGAAAAGCATTGAAAGAGAAGAGGCGGTGAGAAACTGCACTGTGGGAAAGGGGTGAAGAGAGGAAGGAGAATAAAGCAAGAACTGGGAAAACTGCAGTTGTCTCACTGAAATTGTTGTTATTCTGTGTCAATTGGTTCTTCTTATGCTGAACTGAGAGACTGGCAGGACCCTCCCAGCCTGTGTTGTAATGGCTAGTTTACTGGATACTGCTTTTCACTGTTTTGATATTAAGTGAAATTCTCAGTGAAGCGCAGTTAATGTGTATGGCAAGAAAATACTATTTGCAAGGTTTAGTCGTTCAATACATGAGAGAGGATTCCTTTGTGTAATTTTTTTTAAATAGCAAACTATCTGTCATTAGATCTTTGAGATGCAAGATGTATTACTAGACTTGAAGAGGAATTGATGGACTTCCTTTACTTCTCCATGCTAAAGAGAGAAAAACATAAACAGCTTAAAAACAAAAAGCAGAAATTAAGTAACCTTTCCGTTACCGGGAGGTCTCCCATTGACTTGGAACGGAAGCTGGATTGAATTCCTATCGGAGGAGAAAATGTACTTTACAGGTGTGTTGGCTGTCTGTCTTCCCAAATTCTCTTTCATAAGGAGCTTTTCTGCCTCCTGTGGCCAGCAAGCCCTTCTCCTCCCACAGCTTCCCTGCCCACGAGCGTGAGCCTGTGCTCCCTCGGCAGTTTCGAAGGATGGGCTTCCTCCTACACGGAGGGACCGGTAATGCAAAGGGGAAAATTTCAGTAAAGTTTTGCTGTTGTTTTACGTACATGTTGTATAAAATAAAAGCAATGCCCTCATTGTGGTTGCTTATTGCTCTGATTATTCTGGAAGTTGTAGCTGGCTATTGTCTTGGATTTGATTGTGATGTGATTTATCCATTTAAAATACCTTGACTGTTGTTTACTTCCGGACTTTGAGTGTTAATTCTTATGTGCAGAGCTCGCTATTGTCCCTTAAGAAAAGGAAATGAGACCATACAGGCTCTTCTTTGCATTACAGATGTTCAAATGATCATAGAAGAGCTTGCGGTCAGCCTGACACCGCAGCATAGCACCTCAGACTGCTCTCCCTTTGTTCTGCCAGGAAGGATCTTTGTATTTGGACAAAACATCTTGAAGTCTATATTAATTATTTTTTCACTTTTTGTTACAATTAGCAACTCCTTTTCTCTTGTCGTGGCACAAACTGTGTGAATGGATCTAGCAAGAGTATCACAGAAATGATGAAGAAATAGAAACCTCTGAGTTTTACAACATCAGGCTTGCAGTTTTGCTTTTGCATTCATTTACATGTCTTGACACTATGATAGCTGCTTTTATTTTTTCATGTGCAGTTCAGCTGCAAATCAGCTAGATATTTTATTTCTGTCCATACTTAATTATGACTCTATTCATTTTAGATGAATTTGTCATTTAGATGGTAGCTCCTGTTGTAAGTATTGAGCCAAGTCTTTAGGATGGTTTTGCTGATGTTGGCAATATTCTGCCAGAGTGATGTACATGGCATCTCTTTCATTGTCTTTAATGGGAACTATAGAAAAGATTGATTGACTGAAACCCCAGGATGGCATTCCAAGGTGGTATTCCATTAAATTGGAAGCCACCAGTTTATAGTAATTATTTTTTTTGTGGTGTTATCTTTTGATCTTTCCAGACTAGAAGCTGTACTGTTTCATTTAAAGCAAGAGTCCCAGGCTTTCCTAAATGTTATTTCTTGAAGCAAAATCAGAATAACAATACTACTGATACAGGAAGGGGAAAAAAATTAATCATGCACTGAGCTACCATTTTCAGGTGTTAAAGCATCCCGGAGAAAATACAGTCTTAGTATGACAAGCTTGTTCTAATACTAGTGATCATTTATTTGAGTTCAAATTTAGAATAAATGAGTTTAACATCTGAAATACATTAAGGAAGTTCCAAATAGTGTCATTTTCTTGATTTAAATATACATATAACAATTCAGATTTCAAAGAGTGTAGGCACTTCAGTCTGCTTGCAATGAGGGATACTTATCTACGGCCTCTAAATTCTGTTTCAAACTCTTTTCGTAACAATATGAACATAAGAATACATATAAAATTATATACTTGAATAAATGAAAATTTGTTATATTTGCTTCTTTTTAAATGTGATTTTAAAATGTAATTTAAGAAGTTTTGCAAATAAAACATTTATAAACATAAAACATAAACCCAAAAACATTTCTGTGTGATTTTTAACAATAACTATCTCACATCTATACAAGGAACCTACATTATCAACAAAAAGCAACATGATGAAAAAGTATCAACACCATATAAGTACGCCCTTGCTTGCTTTCTTGTGGATTACCTGTGGTTAACTTATCTTCATGTAACACAACAAGGTATTTACGTACTTGTCTGTGGCAGAGACTTATGTAGTATTTTTCTCAGGGTACCTAAGAAGTTTACTAAACGTAGACTTGAAAACCAGAATGATCTGATTCTGAAGTGGGGGAAATGGAGAGGGAATAAGATCATCAGGTATCTCTTGCATTATGACTGGGAATTCATTTTTATGGTTTTCCTATTTTAATAACTAAGGGAATCATGTTTGCTCGAGAATTTAATTTCAGTTATGATTCCCGGTAAGATTTTTCATGTAAGCTTGCTTTTCTTCTCACAGATGAGTTTCTGAAGCCCTTCTCCACTGTCCTCCAGGCAGCACTGGACTGGCACTCAGCACAGACTTGTGTGAAGGAGAGAGAGTTCAAAGAACAGCTATTAATCTGTCTAATGAATAAAATCCTTTGTAAGCACCATAACATTTTGAAAGGGAGCGAGTTCCTGCATACTCAACAGATCTGATTACCATGTGACAATTACAGTAGACTATTGTAGAGGGTGAAAAGGCCTTTAGAGACATTGAAGCATATAATAATGTACTGGAAGTTGGCTTTAGTTTATTGGTAGCATTCAGTTCATGGAAGTGGCTTTAGTTTACTGGTAATACTCGGCTCAAGGTTAGGTTTTATGGCACCTCTTCCTTCTGCACGTGTTTGGCTCTTGTTTTATCTTGTAGTGCTAGCTTTTATAGAAGTTAATTGTATTTGATTTGACTTTTTGTCCCACCCGTCCCTTTTATTAGAACAAGTCTTAAGTAGACTTCCAGTATCTGTTCATTTCCTGTAAATGACCACAGCCTATCTGAGGTCTGCAGAAACATTTCTCTGGAAAGCTGTATCTACCTTACGAAAGTGAGCGGGGCTGGCGTACATGTGTGAGCACTGGCATGCAGTCATCCATACTGTTGAATTGCTAGGGTTAGTTATAGACTGATAAAGATACAGCCTGAAATCTCAGCCCTTTTGTGAGTACCAGCTCTAGCATGAGCATGGCCATGAACAGCGGCATCTCAGGTCACCAGCCTGTGTTTGCAGCGGGTTTGGAGAGCTGAGAGGTAGGGAAAGGGGAATGGGCTCCATGTGTCTGGCCTGGAAAAGGGTACGGATAGAGAAGCTTTTTTTAAACAACAAACCTGCACTAGCCACAAGTCAGGTAGCCACAAATACAACCAGATTTTAGAGTTGGCAGTAGTTTTTAAAAACAGAGGTAGTCTGATTTGCTGCTCTTGGACCCTTTTGTAAGAGGACGGGGTGTTCTGGCGGGTCTTCAGGAGATCCAGCACTCACAGTCAGCATTTGAACCACTGGGGTACAAATCACTGTGAGGACTATTGCTGAGACCGGTCATAACTGCGGCGCAGCAGGAAGCTCATTGTGGGGTCGCAGATCTGCTTCTGTTCTTCTGTTACTCCTTTGGCAAGAAGAGAACACCATCATAAGCGTAGAGAATTTTGAATAAAATGTGAAACTGCCATTAATGGATTAGAATCTTAATTACAGCCCAAGGACTTCCATAGCACTCTGGTTTAGTGATGCGTGTGGGCTGGGCGGTCACAGGCTCCGGAGTGGGAGCTGTAACTAACTGTAATCTGGGTTATTTATGTTGTTTAGTATCTGCATAGGACAGTAGATCTTTCCATAAAGAAAGAGGTTTGGTTTATTCTTCTGAAATTAACTTCAGGGAGACAATGAACTTTGACTTGCTCTTTATTTGTACAAGAAGTTATTTGAAACAGATACTTTTTATAGCTTGGCAAAAATAGCTAGGAACACTGTAAATGACAGATACAGTGTGAGGACCTGTTTTTTTAAGAGCCTAATGCTTTGTGCTTTCCCCGTGCATCTTGAGGGGACTCACTTCGGCAGGTTCTGCACGAGGGGAGGTTTTGCCCTGAGAAGTAGCGGGTGAAAGAGCTATAATGACGGATGGAGCAGAAGCTCCGTGCTGAGGGGCTCAGGGATCTGCATGGGAATGTGTGTGGGCACTTAACCCGTGTGTGCAGCGCGAAGGACTGTTCCTCACGAAACAGACGCAAACGCTGGGCAGGTTGGAAAGGTTGCCTTTGGGCTTTTCTAGATGTTATAAGCAGAGAGGTCAGTCTACAAGATGCCAGTATCTTTCAGGGGTAATCTTTACATTACCAGTATGAGATTCTCAACCTATTTTAAAAAATGCTGTACAGTGTTTTATTCTGTCTCTTGATTCAATGTCCAATTTTTATTTTATAGTTTTCATTTCCTTTCTACTTCTCAAGGAAAATCCCTCTCACTTTTTTATCCCACTATCCACTGCGAATATCTTATTCAGCTTGGACAGCGTATTGCTAACATTTTGCTTTGCTTCTGAACCATTTTCTGAATAAACCAATGAAACAGATTAAAGCTCATGTTTTTCTTCTGTGCTTCTCAGAGAAAGTGCATTATTGATGATGCAAAATAAATGCTTTTGGAAACCGCTTCAAATTTTATGTGAAACACTTGATCCCCCCAGTGTCTCTGACATCAAGCTGGGATGGCAGTAGCCAGCCGTGATGAGATTTGAAAAGGTACAGTGTTTCTGTGAGCAGTGATAATGTAAAATGCAGATTAGGAGACTGCAGAAGGGTAAGAAGGAATACTGCCATCACCCACAACCTCATGTATCCCTGCTCTTACAAACAGCCGGGGGAAGAGAGGACTGAGGGAGTACCTGCACCAGTCACCTGAATTCTTGTCTTTTGTCCCCTCTATATGTAAAGACGAAGAACAAATGCAAGAAACTCCCCATCTTTCCATTTGTTGGCACAACTTGATCTATAGCTTGGATAACTTCTTACTTGAAATTGCCACAGAGAAATAGTGCTCATTAATTATAAGCAATGTAACACTGCCCTGTGTTTATGAAAGGAAGGCAAAGCAGACAATAAATACCTTTAGTCTCTTACTGTCATTGAGCTTTCGATCTTAATATTCTTGCAATCTAGTCATCTGTTAATGTTTATGAGCATAACTCCCAAAGAGATTATCTACTTCTTTCTGTTTTTAGCTGGATTACAGATCATTAGCAATCTTTAGATTCCTGTGTATAAGGACGTGCAGTAAGAACTACATACACACGATATTTAATACTGCACTTGTGGGAAGAACTAAGTTGCTAAGCTAAGCCACTTAGGTACTCAACAGGTGGGGGGAGACTAGGTTAAGCCTTTCCTGATATATTGTAGCCTTTCCCTGAACACATCGGGTTCACTTCAGACTAAAGATAGGCTTCTGTTCATTACGTGTCTGATTAGATCATAGTAACCAACAAGATACAAATACAAATTTTTCTAGTGCTAATCTAATGAGTTTTCTGATTAGGACAATCTGCTGGCTGTAATGTTGAATGTTCTGTGTGTGAAGCCCTAGTGTGTTTTTTCTAAATACAAGATTCTTCTTCCCCTCTCTGCCCCCCTCTCTTTTTTTTTCATTGTAACTTTTAGGTAAATTAATATATTGTCATTCCAGCAATTTGTGTACAAAAATTAAAAACTTAGTGCAAATACTGCTTTCTTAAATAGAATTTCCAGCAATTAAACAACACAAAAGGAAAATTCATGGAAGATTGTCTTTTTATCAGTAGTCCTATTTCTGTCACCTTGAATTTAGATGGGGAGCTGAATTTTTGTACAGGCTTCAGATGTTTAAGAAATAAATCATAAATTTTTTTCTAAGCCAGAGTTCAGGTTTCCTGATGCACGATGTTGAAGAGTTGTGCTTGACTCTTGTGTTTAGGGAACTACTTGTGTCTTACAGAATGCCATTTAAAAACAGCTAAGGTATAACATTTCTGTGATTAGCAATCCATCATCATATTACATTAAAAATAGAGTATCACAATAAAGGATTGTCTTGAGAGAGCTCACAGGTGGAAAAAATGCGGGTTGAATAGGAAAACCCTACACTAGTTGATGACTTCCACTCGTCATGGAATTGACTGTTGTTGATAGGTGTGTAGTTTTAGTGGCTTTAGGCCATACCCTTTATCATTTAATATAATGCGAGAATTATGCATGGAAGTTGGCGCACAGTAATGGGAAGAGAAAATAAAATAATAAGTAGGAAGCTTCTTAAATGAGCAGTAATAATGACATTTACTTTCATGAGAAATTGTCAGGGAGAACTATGTTGCACTATGCAGAGGATGCCACTTTTCCCTTCCTTATAGTCTTTCACAAATGCTTAAACTTTCTACTTATAAAGGGACTTCCAGTGTCCAAGGTACAAAATTGTCTTTCCAGTTGCACCAGTATGATATTTACAGTCTGGTTTCCTGTTTCCCCTTACAATGAAGGTAGTTGTGTGTCTCTGTCTGGTTGCTAGCACATCTGTAACAGAGAAGGCCGGTACTAGCAGGTTGAAAATAACTGCGTTTGGGAGGAGCCACCATTGCAGAGCAGGGGTCAAAATACACGTGTGGTTTGAGGAAGCAGAGCAGAGAATTGAGCTCTGTGTTGGACTTGGTCAGCCTGATTTCACAAGCAAGAAAAGTTGTAGGGACAGGGCTGTGGAGAGGCATTACGGGGGGTGGGGACTGAGTAATGAAAAATTGCAAAATGTGGCACTTTACTCTTAGGAAACACTTCAGAAAAGGGTTTTAAAGTTCCTATTTGGGGATTTATCTCAATCTCGACCACCAGTGTGCAACTAAATGCCAATTACCTGATGCATTGATACAGAATTATCCTGTGCCCATCCGGAGAAGCACAGAATGGTATCACAGAGCAGTTGAGCTCGAAAGGGACATGAGGACATCCTCTTGTCCAGCCCCTGACTCAGCAGGTGAAGGCAGTCCAGGTTGCTCAGGGCTCTGCCCATTCCAGTTTTACATCTCCCTGTAGCCAGGGAGACTCCGCAGTCAACCTGTTCCTGCGTTTGAGCGTCCTCACAGGGAGAAATCTTTCCTTACTTCTAACAAAAAATTCCCACATGCAGGCTTGTGTCCCTTGTCTTTTCCTTTGGAAGCTCCGATCCCTCTTCTCTAATCCCTCCCATAAGGCAGCTGAAGACGGTGGCAAGATCTGCCCTCGCTTGCTCTCAGCCATCGCGTGTTTCCGATGCAATCCCACGCGTAGGAGGGGCGGGATGCTGGGTGGCACCAGCCAAGGTCCTTTCATCATGGCTGTTGGCTTCTGATCTGCTGGGAGTGAACCTTGCTGGTGGAGGGGAATCATTCCTTTCCATCTTGGAATCTCCATGGACATTCTGGGAAACTCTTCAAATGATCACATTCTAAGTAAAAAAAACAAACAAAAACAAACAACCCAGAAAATCCACTGAGGAGGAGTACAGCATCTTGTATTTTACATACATTGCTGATTTATTAGTGTTTTATCTGAATTTTTCTTCCCTTTGAAAGTTCGTTATATTTTATATGACATATTTAAATATTTATTAATAAGGTATCTAATATTAATAGTTAATATCAATATGCAGATGTTCAGTGTTTATACATAATACATAAATATATAAAATCTAAATCAAAACACAAAATTAAACAAAATATTGAACAATTACAGAGATAAACATATTATATTTACATAGGTTTGGTACACATTTTATTATGAATTTCATTTGTTGAGGAGGAAGGTTATTTTTTAAATGTAACGTATTGAACGTCGTTTTCTTTCTTCCACTTAATAAATAAGCTACCTGATGGATTTTTATGTAAGAGAGCTAACTGTCGAACATAAAATCACAGTCAAAAATTGGTCAATGCTATGAAACAGTTACACAGTTTGCCATAGGATCCTCCCTGGTGAGTAAAGGTGGTCTGGCATTTTTAACAGACCAAATAAATCAATCAGTGCATTAGGAAATAATAGGATTAGCTAGTGATGGCTTAGAAAAGGATACAGATGGTGCAACTTTAACTTACTCCGGCAGCCCTCTTTTCTTCAATAAAAATGTGTGTTGGGAGGGGTTTATCTGGTGTTTTACTCTAGGGAAGCATGTTGAGGGATGGATAACTAGAGCTCTAAATTGTTTTCCCACATGAAAGCTAAATAAATCTCCTATCCATAACAGGAAATGTTGAGGTTATTTTTCTGTAATGTATAAATGTGTAATTATGCCTCGAAAAAATGTTTTCCTTAAAAGTTAGTAGAGAAAAAATGGGGTGGTATGGAACTGGCAATATATTTTGAAGAATGCTTGTGTAACAGAGGTCATCTCACTGTTCAGCTGGCTGTGGAGATACATGATGCTTTTTAACTACAGGATTGCCTCACCCAATAGGTTTTTGCATGTTTTCTAAAAGATCTTGAATAAGGAGTGGGAGTGCAGGGCTCAGAACATGAAGGTTGTTTGCTGGTCAGCATTTAACTTTTAACAATTAACTTTTACTGTCTGAGCAATGTTTGGGAATTAGTTTATGGTCATGACTGTGAGAATGCTATTGTTTAAATGGTTGAGAAATTAAGTTTGTTTCACCTGAAATATATAAATACATATATAATATATATAAAGTATACAAGCACAGTGACTTAAGTGATGATCTTGTAAAACAGCTTTGCATTTTGTTGTCCTTGAGAATCAGTACTGTTCATATTTAAGTCATTCTTTGCTTGGTTTCAAAAGTCTGCATTACAGAATTTAGCCATACAGGTTTTTATGTGCAATATTCCCACACACCAAGGTAAGTAAAAGCAAAATAATAAAGTAGATGAATTTGTGATTAAAATATAAATCCAATTCTCAGGGTGCTGTATACAGATATTTAATTAAGGGATTATCTGGATAACTCAAGAGCAGAAAGAACATCTGTTCCAAAGTGCATAAAATTACTATAAACTTATGCTTCTTAAATGTTTAAGAGAGAAGAGTTAAAAAGTAAAAAAGAAAAAATAGGAAAGACAAGGAAATGGTCACGTATCAGACTCTAAAGGAGGAAATCACATGGTTCTTTAAAAAATAATCTTTTCTCCCTTATTTATTGATAAAGAGAACGAAGAGTGACATGGCCTTGTTTAATTGCTCTTTGCATTAAAAATACAGAAAATAATTTTGAATTAGAAATTGCCCATAGTTTCAGGTTATTTGTTGTGGTCCCTTTGCGTGTTTGGGTCATGTAACAAAACAGAGCAAAAAGGAGTTTGTCAAGATATTTGTACCACTCCTGTTTGTAAATCAACATTCTTGCTTTCCCTGAGCATCAGTTGCCTATCACCTTTTCTTTGCATTTCATATATTAGCAGTTGGGATGTGCCTTACCTGGTAGCCTTTGGCGTAGTTTTGATGTGTTAACAGGTGATGAACCTTTGGAAGAGCTTCGGAATTTTCCAGTTCAGCCTATACCTGTGCTTCCTGAATAAGAACGATTTTCTGTGCTAGGGTAGTAGGCATTTTCAGCCACTGGATATTGGCCTGATATTGATTGTACTGAAATGGAGATGGCTGCCTGACTTGTTTGGAAAGCAGCTCTGAGTGCTTTTAAACTTGCCATGATGTTAATGGGTTTTCAGGGGATTGAACTTGTTTCAGTGTGCTTCCATTAGTACAACAGTACAAGAGTAGTTTGGATAGGGAAAAAAGTGATAGTCTGAACCTCTCCTTACACTCTCATTACTATATCGGGACTAGTTTCTGTATTTTACTCAGCTATTGAGAACCCAAAGGGCTGTAAATAGCAGTGATTCAGTGATGTTCAGTCAAATACCTGATTCTCATTTAAACTTCATACGCACAAAGAAGAGGTGGGCCTGGGATTGCCCTGGTGGAAAATCCATATGGGCTGAACAGGATTTTTTAAAAACAGTTGCTTGGTAGTATCACATCTCCCCGATCTATTGTTTCTTCTCCTTTCGTTTTGCTTCCTTAAAATCTCTCTCTAGGTTTGCTAATGAAAAGTCTCATTCATTTTGTTTCTGTGGTTTTTATACTTTTTGCATGGTAAGCAAAATTAATTGAGAAGCAGCAAAAAGGCAAGAAATGGAGGTTTCAGATCTATGATTTCTTGCCTGTTTTATCCATTTCTACTAACGTGTGTCTGTCTGTCTCCATACTGATGAGGGCTCTGATGAGACCCTCTGGAGATCACTCCTGTCCCCTCCAGCTAAGCCTGGCACTCTTTGATAACTGCCAGTTTGTCAGCTTTCTCTCGGCAGAGGTATATTGATTCCAGATACCTATAAATGTTTTAACTTAAATATGCATCACCAAGGATTTGCTTTTAATTTAAATTTGGATATTGGGTGTTTCTGCTAATTAATTCTTTTGCCTTGTACGTCTAATGGTCTCTCCTGCCTGGACACGTCACTTCCACTCTGCCTGTTCAGGCTGCTTGCATTTCTTTAGAGGGATTTGGAGAAATGGGCACAGAAGTGTTCACTTTGCACAGTCTTTTTTATCTTCAGGAGGGCCTATAGACCAAAATGGGATATTAGGTGATTTGTGTGTGTGTTTGTATGTAGTTTAAACAGTAGCTCAGTTTACCCAGGATGAGTATCTTCAAACCGAGTATCGCAGTGCGCCTTCATGGCTTCCCAAATCCTTTTTCTCTACAGCCTATCTTTCTTCAGTCATCTTTCTGTTGAAAGAACTTTTTAGACAGTCATAGTTCACACCAAACCTTCTGTAACAGGGGTGTCTGGCACTTTTTTGTTTTTGTCAAAGATGAATTTCTATCAACTATATTCTTAGATATAATGACTATATTACATTCTTTCTAAGGCTTCCTGATACCCTTTTAGATATTTCAGTACTTACAGTGATGAGCTTGCAGGGGAAAGGAGATTGCCAAACTCTTGATTATCTCAAGGGCAATCAGATTTGAAATAATGATTCTTCTTTTTTTCTGAAAGTAATTTGTTTGTCAAATGAAAAGAATCTTTTAAAACATTGATGTTTAAAAGGCCACAGATACGTCTTCATTTTACAGAGCCAAAGATGTAATTTCTTTTTCTACTAGACTGTGTTTGAACAATAGCCATTTTACAAGCATTAAAAAGTCATGTTCTTATGAAGAAATACTGGTGTATTCTTTCCTTCTTAGGAAAATACACCATCACATGTCATCTATTTTCATTTAAATTCACAGTAGAACTAGCAAGCAGATATGATAGAGAGAAAAATCAGGTTGTCTTGGTATGCATGTCCACCAGCCTGCCGGCCTGGTTAACTTTCTGTGCAGTGTGGGGGTTACTGAGCCTGTCGCATTCCTTGTGGGATGACAGCATCCTTCTCTCCAAAAGGGAAAGAGTATTTGACGTTACCAGCTGATACAAAACAACATCTAAAGTGTAGTGGCAGGGTTAGATTCCAGATCTGTTTCCTCACCACAGGGCTGGAAGGAGGGAAGGCTGAGCCCCAGCAGTAGGACTGGTCTGTCTCTTCTGTCCCAGCACAGCTCAAAGGTGACCTTAGTTAGCTGGAAACAGTGTGCTAACAGGTAAGGAAGCAGTTGTGTCACTTAGGGATCCTTAAAAACAAATGAAACAAACTGCCAAATCTACCCACACAAGTCAGTTTTAAACAGAGTTAAGTGGTCTGAATTAGGTACGGAAGCATCCTGTTGCTCTGTCAAGTACGTGTGCATGGATGAGGCTGGAAGCTGTAGCTGCCTGGCCTCTGCCACCAGGCAGCATTGCCCTTCTGCTAAAAACTCTCTCCTCCTCTTGGCCAGCCGCAGCTGATACTCAGACATCAGGTGAGGCACTGGAACTAACCTCCTCCTTTTTTTGTGTGTGATAGAAATCACAAATAGTTAAATACTTAGATCTGCCCTAAATGACAGCAGCTTGTGTGTTTTCTTCCTGAAATTCTGCTTCCATCTGCTCCACAGCTTTCAAACTCATAGGATGAATTTTCAAACATCACAGGATGGTTTGGGTCAGAAGCGACCTTTAAAGATCATCACATCCAACCCCCCTGCCATGGACAGGGACATCTTTCACTAGACCAGGTTGCTCAAAGCCCCATCCAACCTGACCCTGAACACTTCCAGTCATGGGGCATCCGCAACTTCTCTGGGCAACCAGTGTCCCACCATCCTCATTGTAAAAAATTTCTTCCAGTCTGAATCTACCTTCTTTCAGTTTAAAACTGTTGCCTCTTGTCCTTTCATTACAGGCCCTGGTAAAAAGTCTCTCTCCATCTTTCTTGTAAGTCCCCTTTATATATTGAAAGGCCACAATAAGGTCTCCCTGGAACCTTCTCTTCTCCAGGCTGAACAATCCCAAGACCTTACAGGATTGGGAAAATACACCAATGATGGCATGATGCCTCTTTGTTAGGTTGACTGGTGATAAGGTTTGGCTTATCTCTTACTGGGTGGAGGAATAGTTGAGGAAGCAGTAATAAAAAGAAATATGATGGGACCACATTTCTTTCAATAAAAGAAAATTAATAAATATATATACATCTGTATATATATATATGTATGTATTTTTCCTAGAGTTTAGTCATCGTAAATGGAAAATGATGATAAAACTGGAATGTCTCTCTCAATGTCTGCTTACTGATAATATAACCAGAACACACACATTAATAACATATATTTCGTCTTATAATTACTATTATAATAGTTACTATATCACAATAATATGATGAAAATCAGCCACATTATTAATAAAACTTTAGAGGTACTCATTGTCAAGTACACAAACTGAAAGACTTACTCTGGCATGAATTTATACCTGTGTCATTTTACTGCAGAAGTTTTGCAGAACTGAAGATGAGCATCTACTTTTTGAGTTTACTGGCTATATCAGGACTCAAGGGTAAAAATACAATATTTGATCTGTTCTCAACTTCCTGTTTTCACTCATTTCCCAAATTTGGCTTTAAATATGTCTGTTGAAATGTGAATTTTCTGCACTTAAAATAACTTTTTAATATTCCAATGTTAACAGTAAGTTTAATACTTCTATGTTAGGCTGCATCCTTTCTGACAGCCGTTGTACCCCCATATGAAGATGCTTCTTCATACATATCAGTTAAATCCTACAAAGAGTTTGAAGAAAAAATGTGATATTATAAGGTCAATTTGCTGGAGGTTTCTAAGTATTTTGAAGATATTTATGCAGTGAGGAGACAATACAGGCATTTTAATAAATTGCTGAATATCTCGAGAGAGAGGGAATTGCTTTTTTGATGTAGAAGGTGCTATCTTAATTTAGAGAAGAAATTGTGTTTTGGGAAACAATGTTTTTAGTAAAGTCTTTTTAATGGCTGGCTAAGGGAAACAATAAATATGTTAATGTAGAATTACTCTAATATATAATTGACATTTGGGCAATTATAAATGCATCTTTTGAAATACTACTCTACTGGCATTTTATTGGCCAGGTTTTCTTATACATCAGCTGTTAGAGGATATCTACAAAAATGTTTTCGGTTGCGTTCTTTTGACTTTTCTAGGGGAAAACAAAAATCAAAATTAGTTCTGAACTCATCCACGATACTAACATGTGATGAAATACAGTAAACTTCTGACCAGTTTGGTTTGGTTTGAGACAGAGGACCAGACGGGATATGATAAATTTTTCATCTGCATTTCTTTCATCCTGTTGGAAAATAAACTAATATATGTCACTTTTAAGTTAGAAATTGATACTGATCATGTCATTACAAATGCATGTGATTATGCTATAATGTGCAGCTGCTTTAGCGCTGAAACTGTTCTTCATAGGTCATGCAGCCAAAACGATAGTGAAGCAGGATGAGCCCTTATGCCTACCTGCCTTTTGAGATCTAGCTCTCCAGGTAGTGTCACTCAATTGCCTGTTCTAAGCGCAAACAACATTTGTTTCGGACATGGTAAGTGTAATGGATTCCTTCTATTGCACTGCATGCCTAATGTTGCTTTTGAAATACTTTTATTTCACAATGTAAAACTTTGACAATTGTAAAATGTGATAATATTTCAGGTTAACAGAGCTTCCTGGATAATAGCATTAACCTTTTGACACTTATTTGATTAACTATAATGGATTTGTTTGCCTTATGTTTAAAGTTGCCCGGAAGTATAATTTTGATTTTGTTTCTTCAACATTTGGGAAGTGAAGTGTCCCTCCTGCTCTACCTGTGGTTGGCACCAGGAGCTTGTCTCCTGCCTGCAGGAGAGGTGGGCAGCTGGTGGCTGAGATGAGCTTTCTAGGGAGCATGGCTTTCCTCTCCCTGCTCACAGCCTGCCAGCTTGCCGTGGGTCCTCGGGCAAGCAGAAGATGAGTCCTTGAGCTTTGTATGTGTTTGAGCTGTGCCATAGTTAAACCAGGGCTGTTCCTTGCACCTTCTGTAACTGGTGAATTCCTTTCCATGGATAAGAGTGCCTGTAGCATCTTGACTGGATTTTAAGTAATGGTTAATATAATTAATTTAATATTTAATTTGGAAATAACATCTATATATTACCTTTCTAAAACAATTTTCTTTTATTTGAGCTGTATAATTTTGACCCAGATTACAAATCACTATTGATAACTTTGCACCTTTGCATCAAGACATTTCTATATCTTTCACTCATTTTGCATTTAGATAATACTCAGCATTTCCATCTGCCAGACTTAAGTTAGCTAGACTTACATATTATTTTTCTCCTACTCCATTTCTCTTAGAAGTACTTCTAAATCTCAGCAACTGCCCCCACCCCCCCGGCTGCTGTTCTTTTGAAGTTGTGATTTTGGCTTTCAGATCATAAGCCTCATGCAGCAGATTGAGCTGCTGTATCCCCTCTGGCCCAAACTGGCTTCTGCAGCTGCGATCTGCTTTCCTCTGGCACTGAGCAGTCATGTATGGTATATCCCGTATTTACGGTCTACCTTCAGTCTTGCTGTTAGCTAGTAACTCAGATGCTTTGATAGACATACTGGATCTCTCCTCGCTGTAATTTGTGGCGTGGCCAGGCAGAGGTTGAATGGCTTACTGAGTGTTTCACAAAAACACAACACTGAACTGGTGGGACACCTTGTCCGGCCTGAAGGCCCAAACCGCGGTCAAAAAAGATTCAAAACTGTGAAGGCATGCTGGAGGATTTTCAATGCTTTTAAGACCACTGTAAGAAAGCATTTTGCTCTGGAGCAGATTAAATTTTCTTTTTTTTTTTATAAACACAGTTTAAGACCTTATTGAAGACAGACAAATGGGACTGAGTCCATGGAGAATGCCAATATTTCTCTTACTTTATTAGTCAATACCTGCAAGCTGCCAGATTTGAGGCTTCTGTCTCTTTCAGCATAACTTGGTGTGCATTTTATTTTACCTTGTTATTAGTACTAGATTAGAAAGTAGTGAAAACAACTAGTTTACTGTAAAATTATTGCTTGTTTTTACTACCTAGAATCATACTGGATCCTTTCATAGCCATTATTTGAGAAGAGTTTTCTCCGGTCTTCCACATTGTTTCTAGCACTTTGGGACCATACACAGTGACTGTCCTGGGTGCGTTGCACTCACCATGTTGGTTTTACTTGAGAGGACTTTGTTACTAGATGTGAGCTCATGATTTTGTATCATGGAGTCGTCAGGGTTTAATGAACCTCGCAAGAGCTTTCAGCCATAAAGGAGGGGTAATATTTCCATCACTCAGTTAAAGGTGATCTGTTCAGCAGCCTGCATTAAGGACCTTACACATTAATGACATGCCATGGAGAAACGGTAGGCAGAGGATTTATTTTGTTGCACCTGGCTGTGGCAAGCTCTTACAGTAGTAGGACAGCAGTTTGAGGTAGCTTCCATGAAAGAAGGTTAACTTGGATTCAATTATCTTGCATTGCGCACAGAGGGATTTTCAACTAGGTGATTATCATGTAGCAGTAGTCTCTTGCTGACTAATTTCTAGTTTCCTGCATAGCTCCCTAGTTAATCAAGCATTTTTTGAAAGGCAAAGTGACAGCCTTTAAATCGTCCTTACTACTCAGTGGAATGAATTTTGTCCTACTCTGTTTTGGCAGAAATCAATATAAGCCATAAGACAATTAAAACTTTGGTAGAACAAGGATAATGCTTGAGTATGAAGAACAACTCTTGCATTTATAATTTATTTTGTGTGCATGTGATGGAACTCATTTTGTGCATGTGGTTTTCAAGTGCCTATATTGGAAAAAGCTCAGAAAAGTCTGCTGGATTAATAAAATACAAGTTCTTTCCTAAACAGAGACATGATGACTTTTCCATAAATCTGCCTCTTGCTAGCTAGCAGTAATATCATAAAGACATAATAATTACAGTTTGTATTTTTTATTGTACTTTTTTATTGAGCTACATCATGACATTTATCAGAAATAAAATTAAACTTAGGGAATGGAAGACAGTGTATATTCACCATGTGAAAGCTTGAATTTAAGGCCGATTAGGACAGTTGCCCTTTTGGCAAGACAGACAGGCTTTCAACCTTAAGATAGGTAAAGTAAGATTACTTTAATACTGCTTTTATGAGGCCTGCCCGATCAGATAAAATAATTTTTAAAACTTGAGTTGAAGCAATGTCTCGTACCTTTCAGGATAAATAAGCAAAAACATTCATGATATGTTCAAGTTGCTTTTAATTCAAAATATTGTCAAGACAGTTTTTAGTTAACTCTTGTAAGATTACCAGTTCTGTGCATCACTTTCTGTGACAACCACCTTCTGTTGATGTTCTCTGTAGCAGCAAAACCATTTAGCCATTTGGATTAAAATGTCATTTCCAAAGTTAAGTGATAAATGCCCTACACTGTCCAGTGTTGCAGTTGCAGTTTAAAACTTGGCTGCCTTTTTCTCCTTCAGTGTTTTGTGCGCTGCTTTCCTTTTTTATGGTGACCGTGCTTTTTGCAACAGGGGTGCTCACGCTTCTGGAGATTTTTGAATTCTAAAGAGGCAAGACTTTCCTTTTTCTTTGAAAAAAAGAAATGGAGGGAATCCATTTTATATTTGCAGAATCCATCTGTCAAAACTGTACGTTATTTGGTCCAGACCCAGGAAGGCACCTGCATGGCCTGTGCATGGCCAGTGGCTCTTCTGCCCAGCTTGCTCATCCGAGGGTGGATGGACTCCTGTGCTCAAGGAGCACAAACGTGTTCATGCAGCTGCTTTATATCTACGGCTAATCCCGTTGGTCTCGAGCAATAAATATGTTTGGATAGATTTTTACCTTCTGGCGTGCACTTCTATTGGTTTTACTCTTGAATAATCTGTGAAAACATTTCTTTCCTTCAAGGTTAAAATGGTTGATAGCATCCTTTTAAACATCGTGGCTTCTATTCTTACTTTACTGCAAGGAATTGAAAGCTAAAACTTGAGCTGACTTATAGGCAGAACTGTGTTTGTGGTTTTTCAGTTTACTAGTGAAATAGAAAAGGCTTTTAAAAATAGTCATTTCATGCTTTCTTTTCCAAATATTTTACTTGCAAGCAAAAGGTGCTCTTTTGTTAAGTTTTTTTAGAATCTCAGAGTGTTTAATCAATAACAGTACAGTTAAAATTAAAGTTTTCAAGATTAAAGTTTTACCAGCTTGGTAAACGAGTTTACCACATATTTATTTTTCCACACTACCTGTATCTAACTAACTCCCACATCCAAGACAGTGGTTTTATTCACAATTGGTTTTTAGGGGTAAAAAGCAGCCAGGAGTTATGTACGCCTTGTACCAGTTGTCCGTCATGCAGTCTCCTAGTGAGCGTTAACATTATCTCTTGTGGTTTTCTTGAGCTAGTACTAACTTTTGTTAGTAGTACTAAAGAAGGACTTGCAAAGATTGCTTTGAATTGTTTTCTATTTTTCCTTATGTTTGATCTACAGAGGTTTGATTAAGAATAGTAGTAATGCCAAAAAAAAAAAAAAGGCACCTTTTCAGCATTGATGGGGATTCTTGAAACCATAACTACAAAATAATATTTTAGAAGGTGTGCTTCTGAATAACGTGGATGTGTAGTTGTTGTTTTTTTCTTAGAGATTCTTAAAAATAGCTAAGGTTATATGCATAAATGTCTTTTAGCAAAGTTTGGTAAGATTAGATTGCTATCTTCCTCTGGTTGTTTATTCACAGCCCTTCGTTTAGGCAAGAGTCACAGCCTTGCCGATTTCTTTAGACAATGAACAGTAGCTGACTTGAAAATATTTGAATGTCAGGATTTTTTAGGCATTTTTGGGTATGGTCTCTTTATTAATTATGTTAGACAGAGGTAACCATTAAAATCATGCTAAGATCATTGAAAGGCTTACTGTATTGGGTTTATAGCCTGTAATACACAGATTATACCCAGTTTAATTTGTAATCTGGAGTATGTCCAGCTTCCGCTAAATGGTGTCTGTTTTACTTTTATAAGAAATGTGCAGCTGTTTGTAACCAGAATGCAGTTACTATGAGTGACAGCAATACCAGCTGTGTGCTGCGGACTTAGGCTGGTGGAATAACTGAACAGCACTCTCGTAGATGCCCCTTCTC
Organism: Aramus guarauna; assembly: GCA_013400195.1. NCBI lineage: Eukaryota > Metazoa > Chordata > Aves > Gruiformes > Aramidae > Aramus > Aramus guarauna. The sequence goes on from VXBL01002620.1 coordinate 360,806, forward strand.
TGTTCGCTATATTGGCCCGACATATAGAGAGGTTCTTCTGTAGCTTTTACAGTTCTGTCTCCGCACGTGATAAACAGCGCTTTCTCCTCCTCCACTTGGGCAAATCTGGACAGAAAGCTAAGCCTCATATTTTAGTTTCCCTCACAAAGGTGGAATATTTGTCTTGAGCTTCAGTTCCTTCTGTCTGAAGCAGGTCAAGAAGTTGCATCTGGAAGACAGAAAGCTCAGAGGACTCAAGTCAGCTGTAAAGTTCCAGGAGTTTGTTGGCCATATATCTGCTTCCATGGCTGCCTCCGCTGCTGGCATGTGATGGGGACAGCAGTGGGCTCACATTTAACCCCATGTCTGTATTGATATCCAGTAACAGATGTGTACGGGCATGGTACACACCTGCTGCTCTGCCCAAATGTAGCCATGCATGCTGGGACTGTTATGGACATGCACAGAGGGTGCTTCATCAACCCCAGACTAGTAAAGCACAACTTTACTTTTTCCTGCGTGGAAAGAAATACACCGAAATTCTTTAAGAAACAAACCAAAACAAAATAGAAAACAAAATGCACTTGTGGAAGTGCCTCCTCCCCATTTCCTACAGCAGCCAGGCTGAAACCATTGTCTTTCTAGAAGAGGGAGAGTGCAAAAAGTACGTATTTTCCCACTCTTCATTGATTTTGCTCCTGTATCTTTCCTAAACTATATTCCTGCATGTTGAATGACAGGAGCATGACAGGAGTCAGGACTCTCCTCTCCCATCAGCTGTCAGCAGAGAAGGTTCATGTTCACTCTTCAACATAAGGAGATGGTATCAATGCGGCCAACAAAGGTCTTCTGCTCTGCTTTTTTAAGACACATCAATAACAGCCCTGCAAGCAGTGTCATTGAACCTTACCTCAGTGTCTTTGGCATCCCATGCTACAGACACGGGAAACCTGGTGAAATAATGGGGGACTGTACTGATAGCTGTGGTGCCCATAGCCTGGTCTGCATGGAGCTCCACAAGTGCCTTCTCAGGATGGACAGCACCTGGTGCTATGCTTTGCATTTGACTCTCCAGAATTTCAAATCCATCACAGATTGGTATGCAGGAAACATCTATAATCTGAATTTATGCAGTAAATTTGAGCACAAAGAGTAGAATTGTGTAAATACTTCACACAAGCAAAACTTATGTAGTTTCTATGGTCATTTAGTTTTTCCACAGTACGAGGGGTAGAGTGAAAAACAATCATAAAATAAACTGCCACCTCTTCCTCTTGGGGTGGATGAAGTCAATTGTGCTATTGACTATCAGACTTTGTGCCCGCTGTCCTAGCAATCATTGAAGTTGAAAAATGTCCAAAAATAGTGTTGAATTGAGTCACTTTAAATGTATATATCTTGAATCCCCACTTTGTGGCATTATTGCTGTAGTCTCATCCCATGGTTGGAATTATTCATTAATACCAGCTTATCCCTATGATCCTTCTTTCCCTTTGTCTATTCGTTCGGATATACTGTGTGCGCACATTTGCAACCTTCTGTTTCTTGCTCCATTAATACCGTATTTTAAATTGCACGTAGAGCTGGTGGATTTGAACCATTTATGCAGTCAGACCAGGGAACCCCTGTTCTTGGCTTGTGTTAGAGTCTCTGTTACCCCGTGTACCATATTAGGAGGCATTAGGGGGACTAAATTCCTCTGGAAATACAGACGGTCTGATTTTTGAAGCATTGGTGTGATTAACTGTAATGTAATACACTCAGTATGAATGCTTAATGGATAAACACTCTTTTGCTTACTCTAGGCAGTTTTACATCTTACTAGGATGCAATTCATTCTGCTAAACAGTGCGAATGTGAAACTATCATTAGAAAAAATGCAGTCAGCCAAAATTAATTCTGCCTGCAGGTGCAATTAAGGGATTGGTAAGTCTACAATATGAAGTAATTGAGTAGAGATCTGGCGCTGAGAATGCTGGATTGCACTTTCTGTTTGAAAGATGTTTACAAAATACAGCAAACCTTTTGCTGTATTACAGAAGCTTTTCTGTTAATCCTCTTAGCCTCTGCCTGTTTGTCCATTTTTGTATACAAGCAATGGCATTAACAGGCCAAACAACTGCGTTTTGGTGGGAGCGGGTGCAACACTCCTACCAAATTAATGCAACACCCCATTAATTGGTCTTTTTTATATCATTGCATGGTGATGTTAATGTGAATATAGCAATAGGCTACCAAAGGCTTTAGATTCCTTAGAATCACAAGCATGTTAGTCAATGTGGAAAAATACCTGCTTGTACTAGAAACTAAATAAATACCCTCTGTAACATGTACCACCTTAAGTTGAGGGGTTATGTTTACCCTGGACAGAAGGCCGGTTGAAGGGCTGTCTAATATCCAGGGTCATACTTAAGCTGTGCTTCAACTTTTAAGCTGTGTACTTAAGTAATGAATAGTAGGTGCGCTGGCAAAGGAAGAGTTTAACACATCTCTGAGTTTTTCTTAATAGAATATAATACAATTTGCCACAGTCATCTTAGTCTGTGGGACTATATTTAATAATCCAATCTCAACTAAAGAATTCATTAAGTAAAAATTTCTCATTAAAAAAAAAATCCAAGCATTTCTTAATTTAAGATTTTTATATGAACTTAGTTATTGTGAAAGGTGATGCTGGGACAGCTTTAGAGATTCAGGAAGCCTCCCACTACGGTCTGGCATGGAAGGGCATTTGCTTATTGTGCCTTGCTCTGAGGCGAGGCTGTAGGGTCTGCTGCTTTCTGGCACTGCAGATCCTTCTCCCTGGCTGGCTCAGTCTTTGCTGCATCTGCAGCAATATCGGTAAGATATTGCCAATTACTACCAAATGCAGTAGCTGCTAGGAATGAGACAAAGCATATGAGAGAGTCATAAAAACCTTCAGGGTAGTTGCAACTTTACACCTCAAAAAAGCAGAGTAGGATTTGTATTGATGGCATAATATTGAGAAAATTGGACACTAAGTCAGACTGTTTCCACATAACTCTCTGCTTTCACCTCTGCTCTCTTCTCTGCTTAAGTAAAGGGATAGATAGCAATGTGTACTGTTTATAGTATATTTATATACATATATATAAAGGCATTGTATTAATTCTTTTTCAGTTTATAAAATGTCATAAGTTCACAATAAAACTAGAGTTGGATGAATTATCTCTGTATAATTTATTCAGTAAATCTTCTATATTAATGCCTGTGATCACTTTTTGTGCCCTTTCTTTACTTTGAATTATTTTCTTAACAATTCTGACATCTGGAAATGAATAAAAGGAATTGCTTGTGAAATTTTGCTTTTGTAGATTAATTTTTAGTGAATATGCAGGTTACGCAATTTATCTCCACTGAGATTTATTTTAAATAGAAATAAGAATGATTCATGTATAGTCAGTATTTTTTTTTTCAGGTGTTTGCCTCTGAGAACATTTGTGGCATTTTGACTCTGTGTTTGGACATCTTGACCTGTAGGCTGAGGGAGAGTGAGATTGCTGGTAGAAGAAACACTGACATGTTGATTCATGGTGACATTGCTACTGTATGGCAGTCTGTACTAATTGGTACCAGAAACGGCATTTACTCTTGGCTAGCTCATGTGTCACACTCTTGAAGGCAGAAGAAAAATAGCACCCTCAGTTACGATGTAAATTGGCAGCAATGCAAGGATCTGGAAGAAATACTGCAGCAGATTCAGGAATAAATGTCTAGGGACAGAAATTGCAACTTTGCCTCATACTCTCCTATCCGTTTAAACTTGTTTAGACACCAAAGGTCCAGACTCGAGGCTGTACTGTATTATAATTAATTTGTCAAACTCAGTTCACTACAAATATTGTCATTTGCATGCTTATTTTCATGTTCAAAGATACAATGAGTTCTTGAGCATGCTAGTTTGTTACCTTGGCAATACAGGGGCTTGCCAAAAGAGCGACAAAATGTATCTGCTCTCACATTGGAAATGAATTTTCTTCTTAAATATTCCTGTTGAAATTTTTATAGTTTTTTGTATAGCATGGCTATCGATGTGCTTTTGTTGCAACTTCTTTGTTTTGCTGGATGGAGACACTCTCAAGGTGTAGGCAAATATTTTTTACATTGCCCTGAAACAGGAGTGCAGTCATAGTCAGCCAAAGCCATTCAGGTTTAAAGGTCTGTACTGCACTGTTGTAGGCATAACGTGTTAAGTTGCTGTACTTAGATCTCAAATCTGTCCGGGATCTGTGAAAAAAGTCTGGCAGAAGAGATTTTCTGAGGAACCTGGAGTTTTATGGGAATGCAATGCAGTGGATCTTGTCTCTTGTCTCTTTTCCCTGGGATTGTCAAGCTACTGTCAAGAAAAATACAAGGGTTTTTTACCCTGATTTTTATTCTCTATTTCTAAATTGTGGATTACTGACTAAAAATAGACAGTAGAAGATTTAAACAATTGTGAAGTAAATTTTTGTCAGTAACTTCCAGTAATACAAAGTAGAGTTTAAAAAAGGCAATGTCAGGGCAAAGGAATGAATTACATATGAAGTATATCTATGAAGTATACAAAACTTAAAAAGTCTCTTTGGGATTCATATATGATCAGTAAGACTCAGGGGAGTCACCTCACTAGTCATTTATTCATCCCATTATACTGCTGCTTCCAAGCTGCTGCATTATAAAAGCCTACCCACTACCCAAGACGATTTAGACCCAGGTCTGCAAAACTCATCGAACAGAATTCAGTTAAAATCATTTAGCATGTCCCATTAACATAAGAGAAAGCCAGGACAGTATTGGAATTTCTCATTTGTAATAACGGTTATGACCAAAAAAAAAAATTAGTGAGAAAGACAGAAAGAAAAAATCTTCACGGAATGGTAACCAGTCACTATATGCAAAACCAGCAGGAATATTCAGGTAAGATGATGCAGATATTTTTGTCAACTCCAGGTTTCAGTGCACCATGCTGTTTTACTCACTTACTAGAACAAAACTGAGACACAGCAATCCTGGTAGTTGTGCAAGTTGTGAATTCCATGTGAGCTGTGTTTCGATACCAGTGAACCTTTTTAAGGCTGACCAGGGTGACCCTTTCCAGATTAGCAAGTTGAGTTACTTAGATTGCCTTCCAGCAAAACGTAAGTCTAATGTTCAGATCTCTACAAAGGGTTGCACAGTGAAAGCATGGAAAATAGTTTAATAAAAAAAGACCAGAGAAATATTCTCAAGCTTTTTGCATTGAAGTAATTCAATATTTGCCAATGAGTGAACTGTTTGAGTTTTTAGAGTTGCCATGAGAAAATAGCTGAAGTTTTCCCTGGATTGGTTTAGAGGCATATTTGCCCTCAACAACCTAGAAGTCATAATTTGTGCCAGTGTAGAAAAGAAAGAAAAGATTAATGTCATCTGTGTTTCTTGTGACACGATGTTCCTGGAGTTTCATGTGAGGAGGATTGCTGCTCCAAAGGGCAAGCCCGGTCTGTGAGGACCCGCACCCATGGGAGACAGTTCAGTCTCCACTGTTCATTTTTTCACTGTGTGCTAGATCCAGATTGTGAACAAGGACGTGACGTGTTGTATAATGAAGAGTCCTTCATCTTTATGAGACCAGCATTGCATTTTGTATAGCTTCTTAATTATGTATTAATTTGTTTTGAAAGGAGCTGATCTTGGTCTCAAGTCCCGTAAAAAGTATGCAGGGTTAAATGCTTTCTTATTGTCCCAGGGCTCCTCGTTTTGCAGAGATCTCATGTTCCAGTATGTCTGAAAGAGGAGCATTGCTTGGCAGTGGCTTCGTGTGTAATTAGCAGATGACTGGAGATTATCTGTGTCAGGGTAGCCTTAGACTGGGTCAATTTTATACACTGTTGTGAAGGAAGGAGGCAGAGGCTTTTAAAAATACACTACATTGAAAAAGCACAGGTGAAGTCAAAGAGATATCTGTTCCTCCCCATGAAGGAGGCAGCAGCTCTGCTGGCTCACTAATGGAGTCAAACAAAAGCCGGCGTCTGGAGAACTGGAGTTTCTCAGAACTCATCTGTTTTTTGTAAGACTTGAACTGCTGGATTTTTTTTTCCAGACTGGATATTTTCAGAAGGGAAAGAGTCCCTTCATAAAGAGTGAGGAAAACTCACACTAAGAAAAGAGCATTGATCATCCTCTAAGGAGGATCAATATAGGATGTTTTCAGCTGAGAGAATGTTCCTTACTACTATAAAAATCTTATCTTATACTTTACTTACCTAATTAGTAGAACTACTTACTTTTAAATAGCACTAATATGAAAATTTAGTATTTTGAGGAGATCTTAATTTCCTTTGTTTTATAGCATTCATTCCTAATGACATGATATTAGCCAAATAATGGTCAGGAAAATTTTTTACATTCTTAGAAATTACTCTGTAAGAGCAGATCTGTATTAGCTTTGGTTTTACTCTTCAGCAGCAGGGTTTATTTCCACTTGCTAATTACTCTGCCCTGTCTTAATGAAGAGTAACTGTATGAAGTTTTCACATGGGACACACATCTCATTTCCAGCAACAGTGATTTTGTATTTTTCTGCTATGTAAACAAGTAGTGACATAAATTGTAACAAAACTAGTACATCAGCAGTAACACTAATACAGTCCGAATAAATAATAAATAATAAGGTATATAACTTCACTGATTCTAGGAAATTGTTTAATAAAAACACATGTTTTTAAATAAATCACAACTGAAACTGAACCAAGTAGCAGTAAGATGGGGCAAAAATCCTATTGTACATAGAAATTTGAGATGACAAACAGAAATCTGAAAATTTGGCCTTCTACTTGATTTAGGGTGCCAAGGCCACATTTTTATACCAGTATGTTAATGTCGAGCTACATAGAGTATAAAATGCTCAGGTAAGGGGTTTGTAGTGGAAGAGCAGTTGGATGTGCTGCTATACATTGTTGCGTCCTTCTTGGAAGGAGTTGAGCGATTTGGTTGGGTTGTTTTCAGTCCTTGCAGCCCCTCTGAGCTGAAGCAGTAAGACCTTCTGATTTAACAGTGGTGAATGCAGTGGAGAGGTCAAAGAGACTGGGCAGGTTTGTCCTCTCATCGCTGATACCAGGAGATGATCCATTAGTACCACCAAAGCAATTTCAGTTCCATGTTTGGGCCTGAAACTGCACTGTATAAAATTTAAGATACTGGTTTGAGTGAAATGAGCTTAAAAGTGAAGTCTACGTGGTTGTTTAACTACTTGTACCAGGAAACAAAACCATGGTCATGTCACAGGCCTAATATCAGACTAGATACAAGGATGAAATTTTTTACAATGAGGGTGGTGAAACACTGGAACAGGTTGCCCAGAGAGTTGGTAGATGCCCCATCCCTGGAAACATTCAAGGTCAGGTTGGATGGAGCTCTGAGCAACATGATCTAGTTGAAGATGTCCCTGCTCATTGCAGGGGAGTTGAACTAGGTGACCTTTAAAGGTGCCTTCCAGCCCACACATTTATATGATTCTATGAGTCTGTAAATGTGTGTGATTAGTCCATGCATTTTAATGCATGTGTCCCAGCAGACAGTGCAACTGCAGCACAGTTTGGGGTTAGCATCAGTTGGGTGCTTCTCCCCATAGACAGGCCAGGTGCAGGACATGCTGCAGTGCCCAGGGCTGTATTGATGTGAGCTGAGACAACAACAGTTTGGTTGTGCACGGCAGCACTTGCTCTTGGCTCTTTGTCATATGTTGGAAGAGGTTTCTCTGGGATGGAGAAGTCTAGTACCCAAATACTTTTAGGATTTCAGAAACTAAAATCTACTGTGCAGTTCCTTTTGCCGGAGTTTCAGGCTGCTTAAAGCAGATCTTTCTCCTACAGAGCTTTCTGAGGGAAACCCCAGGCTTGGTTTTGGTGTTAGACAATCAGTTTATTTCAATATTGCAGCTGTCTAATTTCCATCTGTGTCTCATCCCTGCAATTGCTTCTTAGGAAGATTAGTCTCCTTGGTGCTTCCCTGCTGAAGCGTTAGTGACAGCTGATGCCCACGCAGGCTTTAGGGGAGCGTGAAGCCAGGAAAGCTGGAGGAAGCCTGTGGTGGCTCCTTCTGACTGACTCACTCCCTTTGACTGTGACAAAGCGACCATGTCGCAGAGAAAAGACTCTGAACGAGAAGGCACCTATTTCAGACATTATCAGAACTTCCTCTTCTCCCTGAAGCTATGCTGTAGAAAGACTTTCAAGCAGAATCCAATGAATGGTCAAACTGTGATTTTTTTTTTTGATCACAGCTAGAGAGGTTATCCTCAGTGTTGTGCCTGCCTCCTGCCCTTGAGGGGCGCAGCACAGAAGTACCCCTCACAACTGATTGTGTTTGAGGTGCAACACTGTAGGTCATTGTCACGTCCATGAACGTGTCTCCTCCTGTGGCACTCTTATGGCTCTTCCTCACATCTTTCCCCACAAGAGAATTTTTCATCCTTAGTGGAGGAAGCCCAACAGTCCAATTTAGTATATTCAAAACTAGAGATGATTGTAAAACTGCTCTGAAGAAATTGGCAGCTACCCTGCAAATGTACCTGTTCCTCCTCACAGAGGGTAGGGAGGTGCTGTTGCGTGCTGTTCTAGACTTAAAGACTTCTCTAGGCTGAGAAAGAACTGAAGGTGTAATCCACAACTAAAAATGTTTTTCTGAATGTCCAAACAACTTATTTAGCCATGTTTGCTTATGTGGATTCTTGATAACGAGCACAACAAAACTTGTGTGGAATTCCAACTGTTACTGTAATTAATAATAATATTTCTGATACAAAATATTTTTTATTTCTATCCATGTCTGCATTAGAGACAACCTCTGGGTTTTCATCATTCCCAAAGTCAACAGGGTGTATGTGGCAGAATTAGCCAAAGGAAATTGCTATCACTGTCATTATAGTTAAGATTGCCAAAGGATGCATCCATAGTGTCAGGTTGATTAGTTCCCTTTAGTGTTTGCACATTTCTGTTTTATCCTAGTTTCAGTGCAGGACAAATAAGTTTGTCCACTTGGAGCAGAAAATGGGCGATAGAAATTTTTCCAAATACGGACACTATCTGTGCCAAGTCTTGGTCTGTCCACATGAGAGAGCCCTCTGTCACTGTCCTCCAGCAATTGCACAGCACACCCTGGAGATGAGTTATACAAAGAGAAAACTAGTAGTTAGTTCTGTAATTATTCACCTTCCTGCATTGGCTGTTTGCACAGTAATGATGTATGGCCGGAAGAAGACCTGATCTTTCTCAGGACTTCTCACCAGGATATACAGAGAGATGACCCATTTGGTTGCTGTTGCTGTCTGCAAAGAAGGTGTGAAGCAAAGGCGTTCTAAATTTTTAAAGTTTTAAAAATTGTGCACAAGAAGGATAATAATACCAGTTATCATTCTGATGGAGCTTGTCATATGTATGAAAGCAAGCATCAGACACTAAAGCAGTGAGCATCAGGTATTCCTCTGGGAAGCCACATTCAGTCCCTTTACAGGATGTGGCTGTTGATTCTGAAGCTATAGCTCCATGCAAGACCAGGGAAACTCAAATTCTGGCCTTGGCCTTGCCTTGGTAGCTATGAAAAAAGGAGAGGATTTTGGATCATCCCAAGACTAATAGCATTGCTTTTTATGCCTGCAAGTGTGCCTGAAAATCTCAGTTCTCCCTAATGGGACAGGAGGTGCCTCTGATAAGTGTCTTTGGTTGTTCTTGCCCAAGGGTGGTGATGAAAGGAAAAGAGGAGGTAGGTAGATTGTTGTGCAGGTTTAAGGAGAGGTTTCAGCAATGTTTACTGTTCACACAAGACCAGTCTCTTTTGCTGGCAGGTGCCATTCTCTGCTCATTGACAACTCTGGATCAGCTAGAGAGTACTTCTGAAGATTAACCAATGACATCAGACTCACCTTGTTGGTGGCCACCAGCAGCATGTATAGTAATGGCAGGGATGGGGTCAGGAGCACAGGTTGTAATTACCATCCCATGGCCTAGCATCACTTTCAAAATGGCCTCTAGCACACCAGGATTACAAAATCTTTAGCCTGAATTTTCAGAAATAAGCAAATGTTTGACAAAAGTAGTAGTTTATTGGTCTTACATGGCATCATTATGGTGAGGTAGGGGCTGTGATGCCTACTTACCTCCCCAGAGTGGATGCCAGAGGCATGAATTGTTTGCAAATGTTCACTGTAAGCGTTTGTGCCATTTTTTGCAGCTCTGCTTTCCTATGCATGGTGATCCATCTCACCCAGATGGCTGGGTCAGATCTTAGGTGCTGTTTTTGCTTTCTGAACAGAGGCATGAGGAGCAGGCATTATGACAGCGTAGCAAAAGTGGGCGGAAAGCACAGTTTCATAATTGGTATTGCGTGGTGATCACCAGTGTACGTTGGCTGCGGCCTGACGTGGAATGACCTGGTGTAATCAAGAACTGCACATAAGAGAAACTATTTATGTGTGTGTTAGACTTGATTAACTGAAGGTGTGGTAGAACAGCTACTGCAACAAGGTACCATCCACCAATATGCAGTTCTTGCATGGTTCTTTCTCTTTGGTGGCCACCAGTCGTTGGAGGGGTAAAAAAGCATGGACAGTAAGGCAGGCAACAGCAGGTGAACCTGGAATCAGATCTTGTTTCATAGCACAACTTGCAAAGACAGTACAGGCATATCCAGCGTATACTCAATACGTTTGGGACTTTCTTAAACACATCAGATGAGACAGTTTTTATGTTGCAGAGTTTATAGTATGAACACTAATAACGTGGTCAATGTAGCGCCAAGCTGACTAGCCTGTGGGGAGAATAGCCCATTTGATTCTTCATAGTTCATCTCCATTCTGACTTCCTTTAAAAAAAAAAAAAAAAAGAGTTGTCACTATCTGCTGGTTACTGCCAGCAAAATTCTGTGAAGATCCTTGGTAGCTGAGAGATATGACAAAATGCCCCAAACTTATAAACCTTTTCCTTTTTCCAAGAATAATCAGTTTCCATCTTTCTAGTCTTATTCATAAAATGAAATATAAGAACCAAAATGTGTTTTTTTTCTGAATTAGAGCCTGCAACATATTTTTATAGTTAGTGACATGTCTTTTCTAGATTGTGCTGTCCCTGCTCTCTGAAAGAGAAGCAGTTAGTCGTGTATGTGTATGTATGATTTCCCTGGGGTGCCATGAGGGTGACTAACAATAATACCTGCTTCTGTGATCATACAGTTTGTCTTTATTTTGGTGCTTGATGAATCACTGATGACCTTTTTCTTTCACTCTAGAGAAGACAGAAGTATGTTCTGTTAACAGTAGTGTTGGAGTGAGCCCATCGGTTTTTCGGTGTTTGTTTTGACATACACGTTGAGCGTTGGTATCTGCTGGGTTGTCACTGCTGTTGGTGGCTTTTTATTTCCACTGTTACTGGATTACAAGTGCTGTTGTAAATCCTAATAAACGTCACAGGTGAATTCCATCAAAATTCCCCCCGCCCCCTAAATAGTTGGAGAGGTACAATCAGAGATTAAGATGATGTATTAAATTTTCCTGAAAAAGAACTTTAAGTAATGGCCCAGTAGACTTTATTGTAGTGGGTACTTGGCCAGTGTGATGGCAGAACTAAATCTGTTAAATCACAGGGAATGGAAGAATTCCCATGAGTCTGAAATCCCACACACACTCTAGGAAACACAGCGGCAGCAGGCATGGTGAAGTAGGTCTACTTAAATCAAGTTAAGCATCCTTTGAGGAAAAAGTTATAACTGTTTCTTTTATTTTTAGCAAAGTAAAATCTTGAGTGACAGTTCTCATGACTGTACTGAGCAAGCAGGTCGTTACTATGGTGGATAGACTGTTTCAGAAAGAAAGAAAATTTTCAAGCACGAATTTTCTTTTCTTCATTTTAACACCCAGAGATTCATTTAATAGAATCAGTCAACCATTAAATGTGATTGTGCAAAATGAGGTAAATGACATACAAGAATATCCTACTTCTTCCCCTAGTCAAAACACATGTTGAAGGCAGTGGGCAAGATCATATAACCAATGTACAAAAAAAAAGTGTAGTGGGTTTGCGTGGCAAGGTTTTGGTAGCAGAGGGGCTACAGGGGTGGCTTCTGTGAGAAGCTGCTAGAAGCTTCCCCCATGTCCAATAGAGCCAATGCCAGCTGGCTCAAAGATGGCCCCACTGCTGGCCAAGGCCAAGCCCCTCAGCGACGGTGGTAACGCCTCTGGGATAACAGAGTTAAGAAGGGGAAAAAACTGCTGTGCAACAGCAGCCAGAGGAGACATGTGAGAATATGTGAGGAACAACTCTGCAGACACCAAGGTCAGTGCAGAAGGAGGGGGAGGAGGTGCTCCAGGTGCCAGAGCAGAGATCCCCCTGCAGCCTGTGGAGAAGACCATGGTGAGGCAGGCTGTCCCCCTGCAGCCCATGGAGGATGATTGGGAGCAGAGATTCCACCTGCAGCCCATGGAGGACCTCATGCTGGAGCAGGTGGATGCCTGCAGGTGGCTGTGACCCCATGGGAAGCCCACGCTGGAGCAGACTCCTGGCAGGACCTGTAGCCCCATGAAGAGAGGAGCCCACACTGGAGCAGGTTTGCTGGCAGGATTTGTCACCCTGTGGAGGACCCACGCTGGGTCCTGAGGAGGAAGGAGCAGCAGAGGAACTGACCACAGCTCCCATTCCCCATCCCCCTGTGCCACTGCAGGGGTGAGAGGTAGAAAAATTGGGAGTAACATGATGAAAAGGAATCCAGAAATAAATATACTAATTTTGTGACATAATTTTTCCCTGTGCCTCACCCTCAGCTATTGTCTTCAGCAAGCGTTATTTCTCTGCCTCTCTCACCATCCTTGAACAGCTAGTGACTGTATCTCCATTTTCCTTCGTAACATCTGTGTTCCACATCTGAAACACAGATCTCTCTCATCATGCTGATAAATGAGACAATCCAAGCTAAACTCACAGCTGTTGTTTTTAACCTGTACTTGCTTACATGACTGCTGCATTTCAAACCTAAAGGTCAGTGGCCAAGCCTTAGCTAACTAGTGTTTTAACTGGGTCTAGCTCCACTGATTGATCCTTATTTTGGTTGATGCCAGCATGAATGAGGTTGGCTTTTGAGCCCTTAATGGGAATAGTCATCTTTGACAGCAAACCGGAGAGAAGGTTAGCTGCCAGGGGAGCTTACCCCCACCTGCGGCAGGACTTTTCCTTACTGGTCAGTGGGTTCTTCTGCCTGGTGTGATCTGTTCTTGTGTCAGGGTAGAAATGTTTGTCGTGAGTCATACGTACATCTCACAATCAAAATATAAATGGGCTGGCATTCTGTCCCCTGCCTGCTTCTTTTCACTACATATGGGCAAGCATCATTAGATCCACTGGTTGTTTTCTAGCTTGATGTGGCCTACACAGAAAACCATGTTTATGATTCTTCCTGTCTTCAAGCATTCAGACCCATGGAGAAGCAGCAGGCAGGGGTATGTAATACGAAAAAGGCTTTATCTTGTGTAAAAGAGATATGTGAAAGATGTGGAGTAACAAAACACTTTTCAGAGCTCCTGTGCCAGACCATTAAGCAGGTATGGACACCCTCCATTTTGTTTTCCGTTTTAACCAGGAGTTCAAACACCCAGTGGGGTTAACAGCAGGAGCAGAAATTAATACATGGTTCAAGGCCTTTGAAAAGAACCCGATGCAGATGCAGTTATTGCATCCACAAACAGAAGCTTAGGGAAGGAGTTGAAGGTGATCACTTACATTTTGGAAGGGTTGGCTGTTGGCTCAGCTTCTCCATTTGTGTGCTCTGTGGCCAGAACTTGCACATAGATTTTGTAGGTTATTACAGACCAAGTAAATTGTTACATTTCCTTATCATTATTTCCGCATCAGTGTCTTTTCTCCAATCTTATACATACTAAAGCAGCATAAAATGTCCAGCAGCATTGGACAGTGTTTAGTATGTGACATTTTACTTAGCTTTTGGATATATTTATGAAGGCTTCTTAGGAACATGATTTAGTTAAAACAGCCTTTTTCTTGCATCAATATCACTAAAAATCAATGTGGGATAGGTTTGTGGATTCTTGTAAAATGTTTATCATCTCAGTCTTCTTGGAAGAGGCAATTTATTAAGTGTTTCACAGATTTAAAATACTGGAGTTAAAATTTCCATAGAGTGATTAATGTCTTTTCTGTTTCAACCACTATTTTATATAAAGCTGGGAGGTTTTTTTGCAGTAGCTTTACGGTAGCCATGATGCAGTTGTTATACTTACAATAGTATTGAGTAGTATTTTTTTTTTTGTATTGCAACTTCAATATATTTACCATTTAAAAGAAATTAATCTGCACTAACAGCTTTTGGGGCAGGCAAAACCTCAGGTGGAAATGAGCCCAGCTCCTGGCATTGCACTGGGGAACAAGCTGGCATGCTTGCTCCAGGGGCAGCCGTCATGGAGCCTCCAAGCAAGGCGGTAAGAGAACAGGCTTTTTGGGACCTGAATATACCTATAGCTACATAGCATGGGGCACTGTTTTGTGTTGAAACGGTGATACAGAAAAACATAGCTACATAATTGTATCTTCTGTAAGGTGTCTGTAAAAGAGAGAGAGGAGATATGGGAAATTGCTTTCCTTTATTTGAAGTAATGAACATGATATATGCGTGGGACTGAAGTTTAGTAAAATTATTACCACTAAAATGCATAGTCTTTCATTACTGCTAAATGTGGACAGGTAGGTGGATAAAGCTTACAAACTCTGACCTCTAAAATATGAAAATATGCTTTTCCTCACTGTTTGAAATTCCTGAAGGTCTGAATAATCTCTGATTGAAGGCCATGTTCCTGTTGAAAGTAGGATAGAAAGTGGCGTAAATAATATAATCAGGTTAATGCAGTCAATGTTAAATTACTGCTTTAGAGCTGAAGTAAACCTGCAAACCTGGTTAGTTTAAAAAAATACCCAGAGCTGTGCATATTACTCTCCTAAAAAGTTGATACATAATGTGGAGCATAATCTCTAAAGGTATCCATAGGTGGAGTAAATGTAGGTTAATAATCTTCAGGTCTGGCAACTCTGCAACATCACAGGACAAACGCAGTAGCTATTTTTGTAAGTTGGAAGTCTTTTTGCAGTAAGTAGTTGAGCAATTTTTGGTCTCTTTCCACAGGTTTTCAATACATATTCCAATGAAGACTATGACAGGAGAAATGATGAAGTTGACCCAGTGGCTGCATCAGCTGAATATGAACTTGAGAAGCGTGTGGAAAAGCTGGAGCTCTTCCCAGTTGAACTAGAAAAAGGTATATGTGCCCTTTCCAGTTCCTGTGACACTGATCTACAAGTCTGAGGAAGTCTACACATCCCTACAGAGCCTATCTTGAATTTCAATGAATCTGTTGTAGTAATCACCTTGGCTTTTTGGATTTCAAGAAATGTTTGATAAGGAATTAAAGAAGCAGTTCAGAGACATGCAGTTCTTTATTTCCCTAAGGAAATTGTTTTATGTCAGTCCTTTAGCATATGATTTTACGCAGTGTTTGATGTGATGTTTTCATTTTCCACTGGAAGAGAATGATTGTTGTTCTGAGCTCCTCATAAGGGTGAAGGTAATACCTCATAAGGGTGAAGGTGATATTTTTGTGTGTAATTAAAATGGTAGAATAGTAAAGTTTTTAAAAGGAAGTGAAAAAGATATTAATGTTACTGACATGGAAAACAAAGAGGAACTGAAGCATAAAGGTTTATCTACCAAGTAACTGTATAAATCAAATGTAAGAATTTTCTGCTTCCGCTTTCCTTTTTCACAGATGAAGACGGACTTGGCATAAGCATTATTGGAATGGGAGTCGGAGCAGATGCAGGCCTTGAAAAACTGGGAATATTTGTCAAAACAGTAACAGAAGGTGGGGCAGCAGAAAGAGACGGCAGGTAAACTAGACTCAGTATTTGGAAATCTTCCCAGCAGTAGTTACTATGAATTATGAGAGTTGTTTGCTTAATGTGTGTCATGATAACTCAAAGCTGTAAAATTCAGAGACTTCCTTGGTGAGGTCCAAATACCTGATGTGGTTATGAGAAGACACTGGTTTGGTGTACCAGGTTTAAATTGCTTAAGGAGAACACATTTGCCAAAGATTTGTGTTCATGACTACTTGAAAACCCAGATGCTTTAGTGTGGGTAAAGCTGGAGATTCCAAATTATGTATCACTTTTGAAGGTAGTTTAGATTTTAAAGATGTTGAGCTCCCATGTATTCTTTTGTCTTCAAACCATCTTTAAACAATCAGTACTTATGAAAAAGATTTCTGCTCAACATTTGATTAGGGAAATAATTAGTGTATCTGAATGATTAAACTCTTTACTAAGTACATCTCCTTTCAAGTTTACTAGGACAGGTTGTTACTTTGTATTTCTTATGCATAGTCTTCTGCTTCAAAACTCAGTTATCACCCCTACAACACTGAAAGTACATTGATCAGTTGGAATGGGAAGCTGTACCATAACTCTTGCCTATTAAAGAAATGAATCAGAGTTTGTAGTCTTACACAATGCTCATATAAAACCTGATTGCTTCTAGAATTGCTTACTTGATATATGCAGGTTAAAGAATTCCTTTTGAACATACAATCTTTACTATCATATGGGGCAGAGTTATCTGTATATTACACAGTACTGGCCACAATCAGACCAATGCTTCTCATTAAAATTTAGAAAAAGACTTTACTATGTAATCATTTAATAATGAAAAGTATTCTTAAACATCTTCCAACCCATATAATTTGTTGCTTTGTCCCAGTGCATACCCTTTGAAAACTTTCATGCAAATAAAATATTACTTATTTGATACATTAGCAATTAAGTCTGCTTATATGCCTTCTCTATGTCTATTTTTAACCATTAATGATTTGTTATATTAGTTTTAAATAATACTAAACACAAGTGCAGGTAAACAGAGTAAGAATAAACTCTAAAAAGTTGATACTGTCTTCTAAAAAATGTATTGCAGTAACATGTTCCTTACTGATGAACACGTATAACTTTTCAGCCAGGCAAAAGATTGTTCTGCTGTGGAAACCCCCACACAAATTAAATCAGAAGGCTCTACATGACCGGGGGTTGCAAAGCTTAATAACATTGCTCTGAAACTACTGAAGTATACTGTCTTCCAGATTGGGATTGCAGGTATCTTTACAGATCTTGGCATTAAGATACCAGGTTGAAGGCCACATACCGATTTATCGTAGGCTTAAAAATTATGAAGGGAAGTGAAGAAGCTAACACCTCAAGATGTCATTGCTTCATCCATTAAATTTATGTAAACGTTTTTCTGAAAGGTATGCTTGAGCTCAGCCAGAAGGCATTAAGCTCACGACTGGCATTCTGTGTGAAATGCTCTGGTTAAAAATCAGAGTTGCTCCCTTCTGCTCTATGATGATCTGTGTTTTCTGTTCCTCTCATTATTCACATGTTTGAGTGGGCTACAGAAGTTAATGTTCAGTCACAAGTCTCTTCTTTCATTTCCCTAGATGGCATCTGAAAGGAGCTTGTCAGCTGAGAAAAAATAATATCTTTCTTTGACCATTCTAATATTTGTGTTGATTTTCAACTGGCTGAATGTTCAGTCAGCTGAGAAATAGCCCTCTGATTTTCTCTTTGAGAGCCTGACTGATCATTCACTTGGGAAAGGGATATGTAATCCTCTTAGTCAGGAGCAGCCAGTTCTGTAATAAAGTGCATCACTCTAAATGGTCCTGTTAACTTCATCTTTGTGAAAAGCCTAGTTAATCATTAAAACTGATAGCAAAATAAAGGCTGCTAACAGAAAGTAAAACTGCATTTCAGCAGTTGCATCAGATATTCTAAATAACTGCAGAGAAATCTTCAAGCAGGCTGTTCTGAAAGTACAATTTAAAACATCAGAATATCTGTAGGATAGCTCCCATCTTTTATTGAAAGACCCATCAAATCGTGATATAAAGTACTTGCTGCCCATGGAAACCCAAAATCTGTACAAAGGGGTTTCTCAGTGATTGAACACTGCTGGCTTGATTCATGTTGATGCAAACAAACAGGTAGTGTTCAGTTGTCATATCAAAGGTGTTGTGTGGCAGTATTTAACCATGGAGGGTCCTTCGAGATGAATCCAAAGGCAAGCATGTTGATAAGTAATAAGATTATTAATAGCATGTACAATATGAAATCAATCATTAGACTGAATATGAAAAATAAAATCTTTTCCTGGATGAATTCATAGCTGCTTCTTTCAAATTATTGTGATGATGAGTCATTCACATTTTAAATTATTTTGATAACATTGAGAACAACAGACACAGTTCTTAACTGGAAAAGTACTCTAAATGTCTCCGCATAGGGTAAATTTTTCAGTTCATCATACAGAGCAGTAATTATGCAAGTAATTTGTTCAACTTTAGTTGGTTCACTTCTGTAGTTGCTACTTCATTGAAGTGCTGCTTCAAATAGGCAAAGATTTAAGCCATGACCATTAGAAGATAATTGTCAGAAGAATCACCAATTTCATTAATGATAAAAGCAGTTAAACCTCTATAATAGCTTTGCAAACCTGAGCCTAATTTTTCATTCATGTTTGAAATTAGATTTGAGAGACAGAGGAAGGCTAGAGCTCCTACCAGAGTGGGCTCTAAAGGGAAGGCTGCCCAGAGTCGTGGCTGTGAGAATATTTTGGTGTAGATGGTGCCTGGGGTGGTTTGGCTGGGGGGGTTAGGGCTAGGGTACAGGTACAGAGCTGTGTGGGACGGGGGGCTGGAGAGGGGATGTCCGAGGAGGAGAAAGGTGGCCTGGAAAATATGGCTGTGAGAGTATTTTAATCTGGGCCATATAGAGTGTACACAGCAAATGTACATGTAATTATATAATTTGAATAACAATTGTGTTAATTGTATGTTCTTTTGTATGTATGTATGTATATATAATTAAATTATATAATTAAAATATAGAAAGAGAGGCGGTTTGGAGAACAATGGCTGTAAAAATACAACTTGGAAATTAATTTAGGAGCTGTACAAACAAGAAAGAAAGAGATATGAAATATACCTGAAGGACAAGTGGAATCAGACTCAATTGCAGTAGATCAAGATAAAGCCACATAGAAATTGCAGGCAACAGTTCTCTAACATGACGTTTCACCACCTGAAATAATGTAACTGTGTATATCTGTGAACACTGCTAGTCCACTGCATAGTGGAGTATGTAAAGTGTTGCAGCTAAACTGCCATCAGATAGGAATCTGTTCTTCCACCGTTTAGTTTTCAGCCAAGAGGGTGACAGCTTCCCACTCAGTGGGCACCAACTTCTTAAACTTCTTTTTTTGGAACTCCTGTGGCCATCTGACTGCACCTCATGTTTGCTAAAATAAAAAAAAAATATTAATTTTTACAGTATCAAAATACAATAAATATTAATGTGATTGGTGTATTTATTAAATGCTTCAGTGAAAATTGAAATAAAACTCTGAAATTAAAATCCCTGATATGATTTTCAAGATAGGAGTTCATAGGCTGTCACAAAGATGATTTTTTCAAGGTTTCTTATATACAGAAGGGAGATCTTGCCCAGAACACAGTGGCATTCTGTGGTGTGAGGCTGCCAAAGAATAAATCTTGTATTTTTTACTCATCAGTGGAGTCCAAAGAACTGAAGATACTGCTTGAACACATGTAGAACTGCAAAGCATTGCCTCAGACTGCACAGAGAAATTAGTGCTCCAAGTCAAAATGGTCCAGCTCTCTTTTGAAGCCTCTGTTCTTCTTTGAAAAGAAGTCTCATTGCTAAGATATCCTAAGATATTAAATAGCTTAATTTAGGTATTTTCATATAATTTAAATGGGATTTTTTTCATAGCTGTTTCTTGGTTCTTTTGTAAACTGTATTGTTTGGATCAGCGGCATCCATGTAAGTACTTGAAAATTGCTCCCTTTCACTAGTTCTGAATGGGAGGTGTGTGTTAATTTTTGAAATGATAGGAGTCTGTGCATTTCTGGAGGACATTTTAGTATAGCAGTCCTCCTTCCAGGCGTTTGTAATCCAGATGAGCCCAATGCCTGCTCTAGGGATTTTGTAGCAGTGCTTGCTTCAAATAAAAGCAGCATGTTTTTTATTCTACCTAACTTTTCCTGCATCAAACAGTATTGACTGTAAATAGGTGTTTGGTTTCAGAGAGAGAGTCCTTATTGAAACAGTCCAAGGTCTTACTATTTTGTGCAGCAAGACCACATTTATACTGGGAATTCATCTTTTTGGAACAAGTTAGACGAAATATTTTAAGAGAGTAGGTCACAATTAAGTCTGATGCATAAGCTCTTTTCTCCACAGATGAGCAGGTTGTTTTAGTTAAATACCACATTTTTTTCCATTAGCGTGAAATACCAGAGCTATGTCTTATGCTGTTTTTCAAGATTGGCTTAGGAAAGAATGATATAAGAACTGTTTGAGTATCTCATTTAATTTAAGTCATATGACAAATGCAAAAGTTTGTGTAGCTGTATTTATGTACCAGGAGAGTGACTGGATGATTGATGCTATTAATTGTAATGGTGACTTTGAAGGTGGATTTATGTCTGTGTGCAAGGAATGATGCATTTTTTGTATTTACCTCAATCATTTTATGACTGAGTTTTTGTTTAAAGTCTTTGTGTAAAATCAATCTGAAAAGATGTCTGTATGCTAAGTTTTGCTGAAAAATCACCAAGAATCCACACAGCTATTTATATCTTTGTGTTTTTCCCCTGAAAGGATCCAAGTGAATGACCAAATTGTGGAAGTTGATGGCATCAGTCTGGTTGGTGTTACACAAAATTTTGCCGCAACTGTTCTTAGAAACACCAAAGGGAAAGTCAGGTGAGTATTTTAGAAGAAAAAAAGAAATCGTGATTGAATACTTAAGATTACCTGGCTTCTTTCACAGCATTGTCAGTGTGCCCGGGTGGAATGGGAGTTTTTTGGCCTCTTTGTGCCTTCTCTGCTTTTATCCCAAGACAGGGATGAGCTATGGTATTACAAGTTTTTGTTTTGGCTTAGATTTTTTAAATATGACCACTGAAACAAGCTGATATAGCACACAGAAAACAACTGGTCTAGATATCCATGGACCTCAAAATGCTTGTATTAGCCGGAATGACGAAGGTCATGGGTGTTGGTCAGATGGAAACTGTGCTGCCACTGATCTCCTCCCTGCTCTTCCACTGGGGAGACTGGCCACATTACTGCCCCAGTGATGGAGGAAGAAGGTAGTGAGCAGCCTGGTGCTCGCAGGTGCCACCTCAGCACAGAGGAGAGTACTGGATGCAGTAGTGTTAACAGGTACTGAACTGAGGAGAGTAACATCCCAGTATTAATTCTTCGAGCTACCTGAGTCCATGCCCTATCTCTGGGTTTCTCTGTGTTCCTATGCTGTGGTTTATTGAAAGGTGTCCCTGTAAAAATCCATACAATTACGAATAGGCTAGAAAATGTAACATATACTGCAAGTAAAATTCTGAACTAATGTAAATACAAGGCTGTAAAATGTTTGTAAATTAATAAGAACAGTTCGCTAGAAATTAACTGTTTTGCCATTTAAAAACCTATACAGTCACATAGCTTTTCTGTTTAATAGCTTATTAATTACAGTACAGATTTAATTCTACAAAATAAATCCAAAAATATCTTTGGCATATTGCAAAGCAGCAGCCATTCTGTAGTCACCCTTTGGTTCTCTCTCAAATTCCTCTGTAGGGAATACAGCTGAATTCTTTAATTAATGAGTTCAGGGCTGACTTCTTTTGAACCGTGACTAAACCAGTGGTGGTAATACATGCAGTCTGCCTCAGATGGTGGTGCTGTATGCTGGCATGCACATTTCCACTATAATTCCATAGCTGTTCCTGAATGACATTGAGGAATAATGTTGGGATGTGGATTCTGCAGAGAGTCTTGGGGATTGTGGTTGATCAAGGTTTTATTTGAAAGAGGTTATTTAGGAAAAAAGTTACTAAAATTTTAGTGTAATTGCAGGTGAATATATTTTTGTGTAACATTTACAGCTTTAGTTACATCAGTACTATTTCTGCAAAGATTCACACATGCTGTGAGTGTTCCTACTGAGTTAACTATAAAAATGAGTATATACTTTATTAGGTTTTCTGCAAAGTTGGGACCTTTGAACACAAAATCCTTATGACAGAGAATACTGTCTTCCTGTGTTTCTGTACACAAAACAAATGCTATGTATATTTTGTGTTTGATGTTTTAGATTAAACAAAATAAAAAGCAAACCTGAAAAGAGTAAGCTTTCACAATAAACATGTAGTATATACATTTAGAATCGGCACAGTTTGTGTAATTGTTATTGCATAAGTTACAGAATAGAATACTTGCTTCCATGGGAAAATAATGGGTTTGGAGGAAGGAAGAAACATAAAACGATTTTCACACAGAATGCTCTCAGAATCTTCTCTTGGGAAGTAAATTACAGTCAGACTGGTTGCAATCTAGACCCTTTTGTAACAAAATAGTGGACTGTAAAAAGTATTTCTTCATTGTTGAGCTCACATTGTCAAGTACTATGTATTCTGTGCACTGGGATCATTGGCTTCTGACAACTGTCATTTATCAAGGAGAGATGTGTGAGTTTCTACATATTGCTTTGTAAGTAAGCTTAAGATATTGAGCTTTCATGGGAAAAATGACCCAGTGCATTAGTGTCACAACTAGATAAAAAACTCTCATAAAATAATATTAAATTAAAAAAATAAAATACATTATAATATTAATTGTAAAATAATATTCAAACTATCAATTGAAACATATATAAGAATGTATATGCACATTGACATACTGTGTGGTTAGCAGCATCTTACTAATGTGTAGGTCTGATTAGAGGAAAGGAATGGGTAGAATTTAGTACAACTCACCCTACTTTTATTTCATTTAAAACTTAATGGAAAAAAAACTCAGAAAGACTGCTCCTCTGCTTTACGCAGACCCGCTGAGAAATGCCTGATTCATTTCCTGGGTTGTGTTAGGCTGGGAGCGAGACTTGATGAGATGGCTAAGCATTGCGTGGCGCAGGCTCCTGCCTGGCTTCTGGTCAGGTCCTGGACCGCTGAGTTGTCTGATGCTCTGCTGGCTCTGATGAACTGTGTTCATTTTAGCTGCTCAAAATCAGAAATGGTTCCAGAAAGCTGTTTTTTGGAGATTTCAAGATGCTTGACATTTTGGCTTCACTGTAGGTTTAAACATTTGCTTGTAAAGTAAGTGAGAACTAATATTGATGAATTTAGATATGAAAGAAAATGACATCTTTTTATCTTGCTGACTGTTTTTCTTTTGCTGTATGACAAAAGAACCCTGCCTGCTGCTTGTTTGGTGGAGAGAACAATCGTTTTCTGCCAGATCCTCTTTCCCACTTACACCTGTGTTATAGCTGGGATGGAGATATCCCTCGTCTCCACCCTCTTTGGCAGACAACGCTCACCTTTGCACCTGAACTGCTCCAGAACCTTAGGGACAACGTAAGAGGATCTTCTGGGGTAAAACCCCTCACTGGCCCCCGGCCATCAGCCCCGGCCTGCTGGCGGTGCAGGGAGTGGTTGCTACTGACCCTCAAGTGCACCATCCCCATGGCAGCTGCCAGTAATGATCTGTGCCACCGCAGTGGAAGAGGTTGTTGCTACATCAATATCTTCTGCCGTTCCTGCAGCAGGCGTCCTAGCTGATCCACGAGTGGGTAGGCAACGTACAATCATGCACCCCACCTAGGTATAGCCAAGGCAACTTCGTGAATCCTTCTTTCACAGGAGGAGTCACATACAGATTTACTCACCTGTCTGCTGTTTAATAGCATCGGTTTAAAGGGTTTTATAGAATGACTTTAATAAGCATAGTTGTCTTTTGATCATAGCATAAACTGTATGTACCTTTTTTCTGCCTGATGTCCTGTACACACAGAGATCTGTGTGCATTTCACTGGCATTACTTCACGTTTATAACCCCCAGCATTACATATACGCAGTCCTTTTGTCCTTAATCTAGTCGAAGTGCATGCTAGTTTTTGTAGCAGGGTTTATTATGTGAGATCAGTTGCAAAGAAAGGACATTCATGAACAGAATGACATTAAAACCACTTCTTAATTCTTGGCAATAAATGCAGTCAATACCTCTTCACGGAGCTTGCATAATACCAATACTTAGTGATTTATTTTTCTCCTTTGACCCTTCTGAGCGCTTTGAATGATCCTGACAGTGGAAGTCGTTGACCTAGAATAGATTTTTGCAATGTGTCTGCCAGAAGAATGCATCCAGACTGTCTGTAGTTGAGACAGTGAAGAATCTGTGAAAATGAAGGCATGGCTTTTACCTTTCGAACTGTTCTAGGTGAGGGTCAGAGGGGAAAAGAAAAGCAAATATAAGCACCTATGATTATTTTATCCATTGTTTCATTTTATCATTGTTTCTTTTCTACTGAGAAGAGTTGTTATACCATAATGCAAGATGGTTTCCCCAAAGATAATTCAATTATTCTTTGTTATAATGTTTTATAGGAAGATAGTCAGCACCCACCTGATGTATTCTGATAGCCTATGAGACAAAGGAAAGAAATGGAGTTCTTTCATAATCCCAGCTGGCAGTCAGCTTCTGGTTTTAGGGACAAGAATTAGTGTCCTCATGACTCTAATCTGGCAAATACAACTATGAGTGTTATTTCAATTGATGTAAATATCAAGTCTTCTCTATAATTTTGCTTAACTGTTTAGTTTACTAATACATATATAGTGGGTTTCAGAATTTGATTATATACAGGAGGGATTTTCCTTTGAAATGTGTGTTGGTTTTCAGTATTGTTGAGTGTCATCTCTGCTCTAAGATTAATGAAACAGTGAGAGGGCAGTGCAGACTAATGTCAATAATTGTTCTGTGCTTCTTCTGACCCCATTTAGGATGTAATCCATCAACTCAAAATTTGCAAGTGGTGCCTGCTATCGTAAAAGATAGGATTAGGAGGCAGCTTGACAGTGGGAATCCTGTCCTGTCATGGAGCTTTTCCTATGTTACTTTGCTTGTAGTCTCCTCGTGGACTGTGATGCTGAGTAGCAGACCTGAAGTCCTTTGAAGTTGCTTGGGTGATGCTGAGCCTCTGTAATCCCACTCTTTCCCCCTGTTCTTCACCATAATGAAAGGGTGCTAGGGGACCCTAATGTCTTCACCAGATAAAGCTCAGTGGGAGCGTTGTATGCCTCCAGTGAATTTTATTTTCTCTTGAACGCACCAACAAGAGAGAAAACCTAGTTCTTTTACAGAGAAAATTTTGTCCTTTTTGCCATATTTACCTAGTCTCTGTTCCTCCTAGGACAAATATGGGAGCTTTCAGTGGGACTGCACTTCCCTGCCTCACTGGATACAAAGATTCATGTCCACACAGCTCTGGGAAAGGCAGGGTCCAGGGAAAGGCAGGGTCCCAGGAAAGGAGCTCACGGTCTTGGGAAGACTTACTGCATTGATAAGCGGAAAGGGTCTTGTATGAGAGACAGTCATTGGAAAATCTCAGTCCTTCGCATGCTGCTTGAATGTTTTTATCATTATTGATTTCCTCTGAAAGGTTTCTTTTAAGGAAGTTAACCAAATTCAGTGTTTACTGGAGAGACGAATTTTAAATTCCGTGTCCTCCTTCCGTATCCTGTCGTCTGAATGTGACTAAGCATTTTCTCAGCTTTCCAAACTGTTGCTAGGCACTGAGCGGATGCTCTCATAGTGCTTTCTGAGTCAGTTCTTAATTTTTCAGGGAACCACACAGAACCTGTGCAAAACCTGTTTGGTTTCTCATCATTTCCATCACCTTTAAAGTAATTAATTGTATTAATTATACCCTACCAATGAGTTTACCAGTTTTTGTTTAATTAAATTCTGCTGAAGTACGTTAAAGTCTTCCCATCTTAATAAAGAATCTAAATAATTAGTTATCAAATTTTGCCACGTTTAATTAATCTTCTAGATCATTGAAGAGTAGGTTCTAACAGTAGCAGTGCAACTATCAGACCCTGGGGCTTTCCACTGTTAACTATTCTCTGTTCTAATAAAAAATCATATTACCATTTTGTGTTTTTTCTTATCTGGATGGTTTTAATTCAAAGCAGGGTTTTGTCCCAACTCTCACTCCCAGTTCACAGCCTAATTTCTTTCTCTCCTACTGTACTGCAAATGCAATCTTTCAGGCAAAAATGAAGTTTTTACTTTTTTTGTGATAAGTCTTACAGAAGGAGCTGTTAAAGGGTGAGAAGTGAAAATACTCATTTAATTAACACAACTTGTTATGTCATTTATTCATTCTTCAGCTAATTCCTCACACCATCTTAAGCTGATTTTTTTCTGAAAAATGTACTATCTCAGAAAACAGTATTTGCATGCCTGCTGTTAGTTTTGTTCACAACATCTGGAAAGGTAATTTATACAGTCATCTCTATGCAAGCACTAAGACAGTATAGAGGACAGATGAAGACAACCGCAGGATCTAGCCAGCAGCAGTATACCCTGGTGGGAATGCTGTTTGTCACAGCAACAGTGAACAGCATTGCTTTATTTTTGTGACTCCTTCCCCTAAATAATCATCTTCTCTTCTTACAGCGCACATACCAGTGCAGATTTTCTCCTGCTCTTTCTTATTTTCCCTACATGTCCTTTTGCCCTATGAAACAGTTGTATCCTGTAAACATTTGCAAGCATTGTCTATACTGCAGATCCACATTGTGGAAGGGATAGGAGAGATTTCTACGTCTTCCCATTCCAGGGTAATGAGACAAGACCCAAAAGCAAAAGATGCCACCTTCCATGTCTCATTCAGAGAGCTGGATTATATTGTCTTTCTTCTGACTGGGGGTGATGATTTTGTTCTTCCTTTCCTTGTCCGTGTCTTTTTCCTCAAATCCAAGTGCTGGAGACAAGGAGAGAAAAAGACGAGGAAGGAAAAGTCCTTTGCTCTGTGATGCTGATTGCTGAGCTGGGACTTCATGAAGGGCTGCTTAAGAAGCCACGTGTGCCTGGTGCACATTCTATTTCTTTGAACAACCTGAATCATGGATCCAGCAGAAACTTAATTCGTGGTGCCTTGTACCAAAATAGTGTGAATTTCTCCTGTTTATTCTGCTATGGTTATACTAAAAATTCTATAATATGAGCTGTTCTCTTCTTTCTGGTCTCTGCAAAGAAATCCTACCAGTGCTGGTAATGATTCTGTAAGACTACCAGGAGTAGCATGCTGAACTTAATGTGAAAAATTGCTCACAAACACTGTGACCCCTTAGCACCAGTGAGGTCAGACTGCATTCATCAGTGCTTTGCTCATTTATATTCCTTGGCTGCGCCTGTTGTAGTAGATGAACCATGCCTCGAACTGTTCTTTGGCGCTGAGGCCAGCTGGCACCAGAGTGGTCAGTGCTCACACCATTAAACTTTCTTACCCTTCAGAGCAGGGTGGCCATATCCAAATTGTCTGTTGGAAACATCCAAGCTAACTCCTGGACTGTGTCTGAGTGTTATTTGGTAGAATATTAGTTAACTTGGGCCAGACTGTTCCAGAGACTGTTTCAGTGATTTAGCAGTGTAGATGATCCATTACTAGTGCTTGGGAGCATTCCTTGGCACCGTTTAATTTACTGGCATAAACATAGCCCCTGAGTCCTGAGATCTTCCTAATTTGAATTTTATGGCAAGTTATTTCTTGAAATATTTGCACATTTGGACAGGAAATTATATGTTTGAGCATGAAATACATAAATAAATCTTCATGCAAAAGTTTTTGGCTGAATTATAAACCATTTTGCTAGTTATCTAGAGCATTGTTTTTAAAATTAAGTGTAACATGAATTAATAAGATTCAGCAAGGCTGGATTTCATTAGGAGTCTGTTTTCTTTTCCTTTTCTGTTCCTGTCAAGGAACAACTTGACAGCTTTTGAATCAGTTCATCCTCGAGTTGGTTGGATCTAAACATGAGCTCCTGCTCTTGTAACCGAAATATCAACATAAATGTTTATTTAGCTAATTTCTTTACTCTTTCAAAGTGTGAGATACTTTCTTGAGGAAGCTAGCATCCAGTTTTGGTGCACTTTGATTAATGTGACACAACATTGTGACAGCTGGACAGAAATACCCAGCATTCATCCTTGCAGGATAGCTCAGGAAGGCACAGGGATGGTGCTGTAGGAGCATTTGGCTACACCTGGACTGTGCTATGAGTGTGGTGCAGCTTGCCTAGAATCCAGATCACTTAATCATCCAGGTGAAGGATGTGGTCTGAACTCAGCAGCTTACTTGTGACCCATCTGTATTTCCTTCCCGGATGCCAGCAAGGGTGAGGGTGAGGAAACGCAGATCTCACCTCAAAATGCAGTCAGGTTTGAGAAACATTCCCAGGTAGCACTTGCACCTTTTAAACTGAGCTGAGGTATGTGCTTCACTTGCATTCATGTATGTTAAAGTATAGACTTATAAATGTGTTTCTTTGAGCCGCCCATTCCTTTAAGAATTGTGGGGTGCTGTAGAGAATGCAGATTAAATGGTCATCATGTATTTAAGAAAATCCTTTATACAAGCATTATGTTGAGATACTGTCAGGCTGGCTGGAAGAGATGGAAGAGATGCTCTTCCTGTGCTCTCAGAATAGCAGAGCAGTGTAAGGACCAGAACTGGGAGAGGTGCCAAAACATGGAATCCCTTGGCTAACTTGAAGTACTCTTGAATAAAGCTAATGTGTCAGTGAGGCCCTGGACTAGAATTTGTTTCTGTGGGAATAATTAATCTAAGTGCATTAATATTGGTGTGTGGTTTTTTTACATGACTTTGTAATTGCCTGACTCTATGTCCATTCAGTGTTGATAGTAGAATAACTTATCAGGGGCTTGTATCCAGGATGCCATGGAGACACTGCTAAGGCTCTTCTGGCCCTTAAGCTACTACTTTGCTGCTCATCCTCCAGAACCATTGATACAGCTGAGGAAGACCTTGAGTATGTCCCAGGGCTCTGGGCACTAGGGTGAAAATGCACAAGAGGTATTCTTCTTGGTCATGCCAGTCAGGTAGGATTGGATGCAGGTCAGCCCCTGGTTGTGCAGCTGATGTTGCAGAGGAGGCACTGGTTGTTACGGACCTTCTCCGAGGAACGAAGAATGCTGGGGAAAGAAAGAATCCACCTGACAAAGTGGACAAGAGCATGATTGCCAACACGTCGCATAATCTCGTCAGGAGGAAGGGTGAGTTAGCCCTTGCTTTGGAACAAGTGACAAACAAATGCAGAGGTTATGATTAGGGACTTAAGGAGGACTTATACTGCTCCAGCATCTACTAGGAGGGGAACATGGTTGGGTGCAAGTAATCCAGATTTTTGAAGTGTATCAAAATCAACTTCTTGACACACGTGTTCAATGAGCCAACCAAGGCCATGTGTTAAATCTGTTACTCTTGAACAGGGCAGAACCATTCAGTTCTTCAGTGAAGGTCGATGGCACTTTTAACAGCATTAAAGATGAAATGGAGTTTAAGAACTGGTGAGAAATGAATATGAACATTAGAATTACAATCCTGGACTTCAGGAGAGCAAACTTTGTCTTGTTCAGGATCTGCTTGGCAGAATCCCATGGGACACTGCTCTGAAGGGTAAAAGAGCCCAGGAGACCTGTTTGGTTTTTGCGGATATAAGGATATGAGAGGAGACCATGCCAAAAGCCTTGCAAAAGTCTATTTGAGCAACATCTACTCTCCTGTCCTCCATGGAGCCAGGCTTGCAGCTCAGTGGGGAAGGAGACCTTGTTGCAAATGATGCAGAAAAGTCCGAGATAAATTAATAACTGCTTTGCCTCAGTTTTTGCACAGACTGGCTAATGACCTGCATATTGTTGCAGGGACATCTTCATGTTTCGTGCATTCTCCAGCAGCTTGTCTCAGGGAGTGCAAGGGTTCGTGTGTGGTTCTCGATGCCTTTAGTGCCTGCTGCCCATGCACCATATGCCAGGCTTTGCCACGGTGTGCTGTGACAGTTGTTTGATCAGTATGAGCATGGTTATGCAAGTGAAATAGATGAGTCGTTGTTTAATTCAAATACATAATAATTAAAATAAATAAGTAAATAAATAACGGTAATGAAAAATACATTAATAAAAAATTTAACTAGTCAAAATGCTGGATTCTGCATCTGGGACAGAGTAACACCAGGCACAAGTATGAACTGTGAGAGGAGCGGCTGGGGATCAGCCCTGCGGAAAGGGATCTGGGGGTGCTGGTGACAGCAGCTCAGTAGGAGTCAGCAGTGTGCCCTGGCAGCCAAGAGGGAAAACCGCATCCCGGGGTGCATCACACACAGCGTAACCAGCCGGTCAAAAGAGGGGATTTATCCCGCTGTGTTTAGCGTTGGTGTGGTCTCACCTCGAGTACTGTGTGCAGCTCTGGGCCCCACAACTTAAGACATTCAGGTCCTTGAATGTGTCCAGAGGAGGGCAACAAAGCTGGTGAAAGGACTGGAAGGAATGTCCTGTGAGGAGCAGCTGAGGACTTTAGAATTGTCTCGTTTGAAGAAAAAGAGTCCGAGGGGCAGGCTCATCACTCTCTGCAGCTGGAAGAGGGGAGGAGACTCTGAGGGGAAGTGGAGAGGGAGGTGCTGAGCTCCTCTCCCTGGTATCCAGTGATACAGAGGCTACAGAACTTCTGCACAATAGGTCAGTTTACCGGTAGCTCTATCTCCAGAGTCTTTGGAGCCTCTTCTCCAAAGTTTGCTCTTCTGTGCTAGCTTCGTATAGCCAGCATCCTCCACTAAACATTACATGCGGTGCTCTGTCAGATTTTTCTTACATGATCTCAGCTAACTTCATTCAATCATTGCTCCTTTCATCTACGGATGGTCATTACTTCCTCATGTTACTTTGGGTGTTAATCTCCGGGCAGAGTTGTTCCCTTATTTATGTTAGTTTTGGGTCACTACCGTCACTAATCTCCGGGCAAACCTTGTTTACTTCCTTCTACTAATCACCCTCAGTTCTTCTTTGTTACAGCTAATAGCTTTAAAGATTGTTATGTACATGCTTGTCTCTGGTGCAAGGGACGGTTGGGTGGACTTACAGACATAAGGCAGAAGGCATCTTTAGCAAGTTGCTGTGTGGTGGTTTTAGCTGCTGGTGGGGTTAAACCACGACGACAGTGACAAGATAACAGGCAATGAACAGAAGGTGCAGCAAGGGAAATTCTGACTAGGTATTTCCACCAAAAAAAAAAGTACAGGTTGTATCCCATCATTAGAGAGATTCAAAACTGATCAAGGCCATGACAAAGTTGGTCCTGCTTTGAGTTAGGGAGGTTGGAGTAGAACAGAGCTCCCTTCCAACCTAAATTACTCAGTGAATCAAAGACTCTTTATAACTCAGTTCCAGATCATTTTATCTGAAGAAGTGTAGTGGAACCTCACAGCTTGTGTATTCCTGACGTCCAGTCAGTGACTTCTGCACTTGAGGTTGCCGGCTTTTCAGAGAGCTTGATCGTGTGCATGAAAACCAGACAAGTTCCAGCTTGCGCTGCTGTAACTAAATAAAAATGCCTTCTTACAGAGTTCACACCACTTTTAGCACTTTGGATTAATTATATGGCTATTATCCTAATGGAAGCAGCCAGAGTAAGTAATTGAAGACATCTTGAAATAAATTAGATAAATGGTAGCAGAAGCAGCTTTGTGCTTTAAAGATCAGAGGAAAACCATTTTTAAAAACCATCTGTAAAGCTCTCTCAAATACAATGAACTTTACTGTACAATTTTTACGGACCAAACTATATTTTAGGAAAGGTTAGAAGAAAAAATTGTGACTCCCGCTGCAGCAAACCCCCCCATTCTTTATTTCTTAGAAAGAATCTGCTGGATTCTTACTTGGTTTTTGTTGAATTTAAGGAATCTATGCTATATTATTTTTAACTGAGCATTTAATGCCTGAAGTGTTTTTAGGAGAAATCATCCACAGAGAATAAATCACTAAAAATCCATGTTGTGGAACTTCACGTTTGTGTCACAGAGTTAGTGTCTCCACACATTTTTCTAGTACCAAAGTTCTTTTCAAAATGGAAATTTTCTTAATTAAATTAATTCTTATAATAATGTTTCTGGTTCCCATGGCTGGTAAAAAAATCAGCAATTTTTTTTTTGTTATTTCAAGACACACAGGTCTGCAGATCCTCATTTAATAAAAGCTGGAAATATACAGAAAGCCGTTTATCAGGTGTACTTTAAAATCATTAAGTCATGACTGGATTGCAGGAGATGTAGGGGTTGCTGCCAATTTCAGTAGAATGCTTTTCTTAACCATCATTACTGTAGTTTAATTTTCACTTTGTCCAGATATTGTATTCTTTTAGATCTTCTTAAAGGAAGAGTCAAATATTAATGATATTCCTAGCTCTGTCCCTGTTTATTTTAA
Organism: Aramus guarauna; assembly: GCA_013400195.1. Taxonomy (NCBI): domain Eukaryota; kingdom Metazoa; phylum Chordata; class Aves; order Gruiformes; family Aramidae; genus Aramus; species Aramus guarauna. The sequence goes on from VXBL01002620.1 coordinate 393,229, forward strand.
CAACAACCAAAGAGAATATTTCACAGCTGGTAATTCAGCTAGATTGTGTGTAACTCTGAAGATCAAGGTCAGTTCATGCCCTGCTTCTCTGTGATGTTCTCTCCTCTCTCTTTTTTACGGACATCAGAAATAATCAGTAATGGCCTGAGATTTCTAGTGCAGCGATGGCTTCTAGTACAGCTGCACAGATTCACTGGGTTTTATTTTGCAGTTGCTGGCTTTAATAATTAAGAGGAATATTATCGTGATGAGGTTTAAAGGCTTTAAAACCCCCATTTGTCTCTTATCCAGAAACATAACCAGCTTCTTAAATATATTGCTACTGATAGAATTTACAGTTCTTTGTTATAATACTTTTGGCCCTTGAGACTAATTAATCAAGTCTGAAATGCAAGTGCTTAATTTTGGTGAGCCAGAGTGATGCAAAATACATAATTAGCCACTTTGTTGAAGTGTGCATATTGTGGTTCAGTGACTAATTTTCTGGTCAGTGAATCACAACCTTATGTCTCTTTTTGTATTTAAACACTTCAGATTATGATAGTTCTTGTATTTAAAGCCATTCTAGGCGTAAAGATCTAATTCATGCTGAGTATTTTAATAGCTGCCTCTGCTTTATGGTTTTCTGAGAGAGAAATACTTATTCATCTCTCTTGAAATTATAAAATTATAATTTATGTCTTAGTTACAAATTAAACGTAACTATATGTAGCAAGGTATTCTTAAGGTCATGGAATGTAACATGGCAAAAGGTTTGGTTCAATTTGTTAAAAATTGTAATTGTTGGCAATGCAATATTCCATTTTACAAATTTACAATTCTGTGTCTATAACTGACATCAATCATAGACTGAATGCTTCCAAATACTTATTTTCAAACACTTTGGAAATGTCTCACTTCAAAGCAGTAAATTGTAGGAAAATAAAACATTCCTTGCATATTTCTATTTTGGAAAACATTTGATTTAAACTTTGTCATTGCTTTGAGGCTTTTATTCATGTATCATCTAACAGCTTCAGGTATCGCTGATGAACTTCATTTTGACATATGATTCAAGCCTTGAAAATCACATCATTATAAACTGTGAGTGGCTTTGGCATGAGAAGAAAAATTCAATTAATAAGCTTTAATGGTTTTACTCCCTACCTAAAATCACTTGTCTGTATGAAAATATTACTGCATTGCAGTCTAATGTGTCAAAACCACTCCTAAATTATCAGGAGTTGTCAGACTTCAGATGCATTACGTATTGTCTGTTCTAAGTTTTCAGTGTACAAAATTGGTTGTATGAAGTATTTCAAGTATCTTATTTTCTAAGGGAGGTGAATTATCAGGCAGAGGGCAGGAGGGAATACAGTATCTGCATCAGTTTGTGTGGTTTCATAATTTTTACCACATTGGTGATCTCGCTCATATATTTACAAATGTGATGCTCTCTCTACTGTGTGTAAATAATACACACATGCATAATGGTGCTTAAGATGTTTATTTAAAATCAAAGTAGGTTTTTCCCATCTTCTTTTTTAACTTGTTTTTACACAGAGGAGACAAATACAGCACAAATATGGGTTGAATCCTTTTTTACTTCATGCAGTAATATCAAAAGTTCATCGTTCCTCCCCATTGAGACTGAAAACATGGCTAGTTTAGTCTTTGCAATACTTGGCTCTAAAACTAAAATTCAGAGGAAACAGGATCTGACTATGAGTCAATATGCAGAACAGATGAAGTATAGGGACCATGAAGAAACATTCTTTTTCTTTCAACCCAAGGTCTTTATCATTAATGAGAACCAATGTCTATTTCGTAATGGTAGGATATGAGTGCCAGACTGTGATCTGTTTTGATCAGGATTAAAATGCTGATGTTATTTCCTTGATTTTGTTCTAGTTTCTGCTGTATTTTCTATAAATGCTTTTAAACTAAGACACTTTCTTGCAAATTATTTTCAGAGCACCTTGTGTCGTTATTTCAAATGGAGTCATTCATTGTCACCTTTCTTATCCTTTTGGAAGAAATTACTGACTTGGATATTTTCATGATGCTGAAATAATCTCCAAATTGTATTCCTTTCTATAGTGCCTGATTCATAGAGTCTGACAAATTGTTTGGCATAGGAAATGGATTCAGGGTCATCCACTCCAGGGAAGTTGGCTTACACAAGGACGCCAAATCCCAAATGACTTTAACAGTGATAGGTAGTACTAATGGAAATTATTTTCTTACATGAGATATAATGCACATTTTTACCTTTCGTTCCAATAATAAATTAAATTCATCATTTGAGCCTAATGTTGTGGAAACAAATAATTTACCATATGCAGTATATCACTGTCACCTGATAGTGCTTTTCAGCTCAGCATAATACTTTTTTCACCTGTAATTACCTAATTGTCTTTCTAGCCTGCCAAGAAAATATTCCTTCAGCTTGACATCTTTAAATTGTGGTTTTGTTCAGTAATTTACAGTGTTGGTACTGTATAATGGGTGTTTCCATTAATGCTATAGATAGCAAAATATGTAATTACAGTTATGCCACTGTGGTGAAAAAAGGGTTACGATCCAAGCCAATTCTGAATTTTAGTTGCTGAAAGCAAGATTGAAAAGCAGTCTTGTAAATCTCAACAAAGAAAGAGGCACTTCCCTCGTCTTCTGTTAAGCCAAAGAAATGTGCTTCCAGTGTTCTGCAATAGCTAACAGTGGAGAAGAACGCTCCTTAGCAACAGAAGTTCATGAAATAAAAGAGAGATTTAAATGCGGCTTAAAATTAGGGAAATAGTGTCTATCAGATTTAAAAATGTGGAAATAGATTCACTTTTAGAGACAGACGGAAGGCACATAAAAAAGTTCCGAAATATCTTCTAAGTCAAGATGGAGAAAGAAGTTACTCTGGTGCATGTTCCTTTCACTGCGAGCTACCGGAAGTTTGTCTATGCTGTTGATGTGATGATACGTTTTTTTGAAATTGCCTCGCACTAGGTCTGTGTCCATGAAGTTCAAACTCAGCGAATATTTTTTGCTGAAGTGTGGAATGGAGACTTGAGTGGTCACTTTCCGCACCCCCCCTCCTGTCAATACTGTCATGGTCTGATCAGTCTGAGTCTTGCATACAGTGCCCGTCTGGCAAATGTCACGGAACACAGTTAGAACAATCACAGCCGTGTAGCTCTGGAGGAAAAGGCTACCCTCTCTACAAGACATCGCTAAAAATCGAGAATTTTGGTAAAACAATAGGAGTAATATTTTTTCCCTAATGTTTGTTTTGTATAGGTTTGTAATTGGACGAGAAAAACCGGGACAAGTGAGTGAGGTTGCACAGCTGATTAGCCAAACTCTAGAACAAGAACGCCGCCAGAGAGAGCTGCTGGAGCAGCATTATGCACAGTATGATGCAGATGATGATGAGGTAACAGACTGTCTAGTGTTTCACTATTCAGTGTTTTTTCATGTTCTGTTTTCTATTCCTAATTCCTGCTTTTTAATTGTCACTTAGAGGTCAACTTCTGGCCCTCTCCATTACCTCTGCTGCTGATTTTTACAGATTTTGATGATGAATCTTATTTGAAGAACAAAGATACTCAAAAGCTTTTCAGCATGGATTTAAAATATTTGTTTTGTTCCAGAAGAGCAAATATCAAATTGATTGATGCTTCTGTAATCATTGCTCTTCCTTTGAAGGTGTATGCTTTGTCTGAAATGAGGGAATAAAGTTGGTTTTCTTGTGCGCTGAAACATTGGGGTTTTTTGGGAAAACTGGTAAAAGTCGCCTTCTAACTTTTAGGGGGCTGAGGAAGTTTTACACCTTTTTTTTTCGAAAAGAATCGATGTTGTTCTTAATTGAGAACATTAAGAAATTTTCTGAAATTTCCGGGTAAGACACCTCCCACACACTGCTTTTTGTTTCTGTGTGAACAGATATTCTGCAGGATGAATTATCTACCTTGTCTGGAGTGTGTATTGATGTTCATGATGAGTGTCTGATGCCCCAATGCAAACGTTTTGAAACTATCGGCTTTCATCAGTAAATTTTCCATCATTTCTTCCCGTTCGCTTAAAATTCTAATATGCCTAAATACCAAGATGCTTGGAAAGATTAAGGACAGATCTTTTTCAGAGACTGCTGTCTGTCTTACTCTGTAAATTAGCTGCTGGATTAAGGTAAAAGATATTTGCTGTAACAAGTCACTTAGCTCAAGCGTACTGTCTTCATTTCACATTATCTTGAATAACATTATTCGAAATGCCAGACTCTATGTATTAGTGTGGTTTTGCTCAGGCCAGATTTTTTGTTTTGTCTAGGGAAGGAGGCAGTAGAGAAGGGGTGATAGAGAATTCACGCAATGCGTTTATTTCCATTCAGTTTTCTTTTAGGTACTGAGACAAGGCTTCTAAACAGTGAAATTAGAAAAAAATATTCTGAGATGAAATCAGGATACACTTGGATTTTGAAACATACTGTTAAACTAGCAATAGGTCAGAACAATCAGAAGTGTCCCAGAAAACTAAGTAAAAATCCTGTCTAGCCCCAGTGATGCTTTCAGTCACTTTAATTTCCACTGATATTGAAAATAAAAATATTTGAATATGTGTTAGAATGAATCCTGTGATATGTGCATATAACTCATCCAAGTGAAAGTTGTACATGTATGTACTGGCGATGCATGCATATGTGTGCCTGTGCAAGACCATGAAGGCTAGAAAATCCATATCCTCTCTGTTCCCTCCCTCAACCCTTAGAAACATGCAAGTCTTCTAACTTCTGTTTAGTTTAGAATTAAAATTCAAGTTCTTAACTGATTCCTTGAAGACAGTCTATCGTCTCCCCAAGCGACACCTGTCTCTAGCCTTTGGAAGGAGAGACTTCTCACAGCTCATCACAGCATGCTGTAGATCTCAGAGTCTGGAGACCTGTGACATCATTTTATGGTAAACGTAGTCCAACAGCTTTCATTTTGGCAGGAGAGGTATGTCCTAAATATTGATGTGCAAATCCTTCTCAGTGTGTACTCGCACACTGAGGGATGTGTGGCTGAAGACAGACCTGTGTGAGCAATTGATGCATTACTCCTTTTACCTACAGGACACATCCACCTGCAGAAAAGCTCAAAGGCTTGTGTTGTTTACCTTCGTGCACCACATAGATGTCATAACTGAAGATCTGGCAATAAAGAAAATGTTGTTAAAACCATATAGATCAATACTGACCCTGGTAGTACCTCAGCCTTTGGTAAGGATTGCTGCCGTGCTGATGCTGCCAGTGACACTTGTGTACTGATGACAGTGCAAGTGTTTCTAAGCACAGTAGTGAAAGAGGACAGACGTGAGTAGGTATCAGATACTTCTTGTGATGCGGCTGGTTGTCCTTGCAATTCAGTGTTACAAACTCTCAAGCCCTGTTCACTGCATAAATTTTTAACACAAAAAATACTAAATGCACAACGTGTTTTCTATTGCTAGTGCCTTTGGATGATAGAGAGAAAATAAGATAGGGCAAGTAATTAACAGTCTTAAAGGCATCTTTTCTTATCATAGCACTACATTGAGGATGATGACCACCTCTGTAACCATGATATGCTTCTTGGCCATTAGCATTTACAGTGCAAAGGGGACTTTTATGCAGTGGGTGAGGAAAGGAGGAAGAAAGGAGAAGAAAGGAAAAGACATCTACCAGGAGAGATCCAGAGTATCATCAAAGATCTCTTTTGGAAGGAGAAAGAATTAAGCTTCAGAGCAAATGCAGTACTTCACTTCTCAAAAAATACATTGGAATCATTGAAGATCATACCCATTTCCTCCTTGATGCCATATATACATATTTGGGAGGGGGGTGGTAACCTTATTCTCAGGATAGATGGCTGGGATGTAGTTATTAAAGTATGCAATGAGGCATGTTCCCTTTCTTACCTAACAGACTTATCAGAAGTAGGTTTTATTGGGAATCTGCAGCAATCCTGAATTTAATTTATTTGTCACCTGACTATGCCGTCCAAGTAAACTCATATAACTTGCACCATTCCCAGGCACTTGAGATGATGGAAGCTGTGATCTAATGCACATTAGACACAGTTCAAAGACATTTTTGGTCACCACAAGCACTTCTGCTCCATTTACTGCCAAATACGAGCATTACTACTTTAAGCTCACCTAGCTCCGTGAGGGCAAACGTGGCTGGGTTTATGTTGCTATATGCCAGACACCACTGCCAGCCCTGCATTCTTTGGCCCTGGTAAGCAGGGCATCTTTTGGGCAAGAAAATCATAATTTACACTGTCTGAATGAATATCCACAAATGTACAAAAACCCCTACTCTTTCGAATCCATTTCCTCAGAGTGATAGTGATCCTGACTGCATGAAGCTCAGGAATATTTGGATTGCCAGTGTAAGGAGTTTCGTGCTGAGGTGGCAGAGAATTATACAGGAGTTGCTCAGCCTCAGAGCTATCAAACTGTCCTATTCATTTTCATACAGTTCTTAAAATATGGTAATGTGGATCTCCAGATACAATTCTGCATAAATAAACAAGAAAATTATCTTTCTTCAATGCTCCATTGAGGCTGTCAAATTCTGAGCCTCAGAGACTTTACCACAAAGACAGCAATAACATAGCAGGTTTCCAGAGCAGGAAATCAGTGATCTGTGTTTGAGTCCTGGAGTCACTGCACGTGACTGTGTTCGGTAGAGCTGGTCAAATCACAGGAAGAGAGTGCATGCCAGGCATATGCAAGTCCTGGTGTTTCATCTTGCCGTGCCACCAGCTGGCTGGCTTTCCTCTGTTTTGAAACTTAACGCAGTCTTCATCATAGCCCAAGCATCATCTAGCTATTTTAGAAGGATCCCAGTTCTTTAAAAAGTCAATTTTGCCTTCTGCCGACCAGTGTGCACTGGACTTGAGTCAGATGCTAAATTAGAGAGGCACTGGTTAGCCTGCTGTAACTTCTCATTCCATTGCCTTGCAGTGTTAGTTGTTGACAGTTGCTTGTTGGGGAAGTGTCACACTAATACACATAGTGTTTCCAAAAGAGATGTCATTTACTATATAAATGCCCTGCATCCCTGCACTTCAGAATCTGTTGTTATCGTGGACTGCAGGTCATCAGAGGGTTGCAGGATGCTTTCAGATGCTCTTTCATTTAAGTCTTTGCATGGAAACACAAGAACCTTGCACAAGAACTGACAAACACTACAAAGGATGCTCATGATGGGGTCCGTGCAAAGGCAAGCAGGATAAATGTGCAACAGCTCGCAGTTTGTTGTTAAGCTCTCACGAGCCAAGCAGAGCCAGCAGTATCAGTTATTTCTCAAATACTATTACAATAGGCAGTGTTGGCATTTCCTGGTGAGCCTGTGCTAGCTGCAGTAAAGCTCGGAGAGTATGTTGTTTCAGGTGCTGCCTCTAGATAGCCTGCTGCAGAGTTTACTCACAACCAGTTTATCTCGCATCCCTTTAATTTGTTGTATCCTGTCAGAAAACAAAACTCAGAGGCTTTGAAGTAGGCACTGTCTTTGTATTTCCTACTTAACGTGTTAAGTACAACCTGAATCTGTATCCTTGACTGAAACCTTTTGATTGCTGCATTAACACAGTGTTCGGTGCATATTTTAGTCAAATTCTGCCATTTCTTGGAATTTTGATTTGAACATGGTATTATCTTCTTCATATTCTCCAGTGAATGACAAAAGTCACATAAAGCAGGTGACCTCTTCCCCAGAAGATGGTGATGCAGGATGTGAAATTAATAACATACGCCAGAGTTCTATTCACTCTGTGGCCATGGACAAGTGCTTTTATGCAAGTGACATTTAAATGTATTTTAATATCACTAATAGTCATTTGAATATTTTTTCATTTTTAATGTTCATTTATCAGGATATTCTGAGACCAACGTTAGAAACATTGAAGAAAATCTTAACACACACATGAAAAGAAAAATGTTGCCGTGCGCTTGAATGTCTAACACCCAAAGAATATCTTTGTTAAGCAAGATCTTTCAGAGACTACAGTTTTTCCAACATCATTAATATGAAGCACTCCTGTAAAAGTGATGATTGATACTATACCATTATGGTTTTCTTTGCTCCTCTAACAGAACTAAGTATAAACCATGAAAACAATCAAACAAAGAGGTGGGCTTGAGTTATTTTTATAGTTCTTCAAATGGCGTTCCCTGATTGTGGGAGAGTTTCAGCATAAATAAAAGATTTAGCTTGATGCAGTCTTTGTTATGGTGATTTGGGGAAGGTCTGTCTGCATTATCCTGGCTGGTGCTGCTGCCCCTTCTTTCTGCTTGGGAGTGTTAGGCCCATTTCAAGAATTTACAAGGCAGTTAAACAATGTGAGTAACACATTTTCCCTTTTAAAGTGGGAAATTGCAGTTCATGTTGATGAAGATAATTTCATGCTATTGACTGTGATAGGATGTAGCTAAATCGAATGGCTAAAATCAGAAGCTGTTCCTGTGGAGGGGGTAAGCTTAAGCCCTAGGTGCTACTGAAATGAAAAATAGGTCTTTTGCATGGATGAATTTTGCTCACCCATACGGACTGAAGTGTCCAAGATTTTCCTTGAAGAGCATGTAAGTTTTCATTGACTACTGAGTAAAAAAAAATATTATTATTGTTGTCAGCTAAGAAAACAAAATGTATTGCAAGGAACCTCAGGCAGCTACAATAACAACTGTTCTTTTACAAGGTTTTGGTATTTTGAAGTAAAATAACTTTTGTCTGTGCTTTGCTGCTTCTTGTAAACCACTGAATTTCCCATTCTAGCTTACTGTCGCAGGGTCTGAACAACCTTCTAGTAGTTTCATGTGAAACAAAAGTCAGCAGAGATAATTTTTTCAGGGAAAGTATGTTTCATGTAGTTTATGACATGTATTTCCTTAAAGCACACATCGGTTCTTTTGAACCTGTAGTTTCTGATTCATGTAATTATAAGGTCGGATCCCTTTCTTTTGAAGACAAAAGTAAAAGTCCCATTTATTTCTGTGTTCTGTAATGTGTTTGTGTCATCCTGCTGTCTTGTTTACCTGAGCAACCTGCAGTGCTTTGCTTTGATGACTACTTTTTGCATTAATTGAAGCAAAAATTACTGTGCTCATTGATACTCATTATGTACAATTTGAAGCAAGATTTTCTTTTGTGTTCATTTTAAGCTGCCTGATGTCCCTCTTCAAACACTCTGGCTCCTGAGGCCAGGAAAATATTGCCTGCTCTTGAATTTTTCCCCAACATAAGTTAGTCCTTCATACGTGTTTGGTTTTCTTCTCGTATGAAGTACTTCTTTTTAGTTTAAGTCTTTGGAGGAATCAGTTTTAACTAACCTCGTCGGTTTTGTTCTTTTACCAAAATCAGTAAATATAATTAAAATTTTGCATTAAATGAATATATTCCTTTAAAACGCACATGTAGCTGAGCCAGATCTAGGTTTTTTATGTAAAAAATGAGTTTGCATGTTAACACGAGTTTGCTAGTTAACCTATTTCTGCCTCCTCTTTGCATGCTCCAGAGATTTCCTTGCCATTGTTGATGGACCCGCCAAGATGTTTTTTCCATGTAGAAATGACAGCTGTGTATCACATTGTCGATTTTTCAGGGATAATGACTGCAAAATCGACAGTACATGGATTGTGTTAGTATTTTGTCCTCACAATAATTCATTGCATTGAAATCTTGCTGGGATTTTAGAGTTAGTTGTTCTGCTTCTTGCCGCCCTGATGCTATGTGAAGGTGGTGCTACATGCTCCTGGAAAAAGCCTAATTTTCTGTTTAGACAGGAACTGCATGTAGCCTTGGGGAATAAAATAGAAACAGAAGTTACTACAAGTGTAGCATAACAGAAGATTTTGTGTGTGCGTGTGAGATCTAGACATACGAATGATAAATTTAATTTCAGGTGTTGTTTTGTTTAGCTGTAATGCTAACACGCTGGAAAACTCCAGTCAGATGGATTGTGTGTCTTTGCTTCTCTTTTAAATAAGGAAAAAAGAAGCAAAACCAACTGTTAACTTTTTTTGTTGAAGACTAGTACAAGCTAGTGGGATTCTTAGACTTAGTACATATAAAGTATGCAAAATACATGGTTACTGTTTATTTCATTGGAGAATATGTAAGTATTTATAGAGACAGAGATCTCCGCCCTAAGAAGTGGCTCGCATTAATGATGATGTTTAAAGTACGGATGGGTCAGGCATGTTGGTGACTTGGCTTACCTTCTTTTTGATAGTTCTTTTAACGCCATAAGATTTTACCAGTCATTCTATGCTTTCTGTGTGTTTTGGTTTGCTTTGTTTTTTAGAACTTTAGTGGTTTTAAAAAAGGAGAATATAGACATTTCATGACCTTTAAAGGTCCCTTCCAACCCAAGCCATTCTATGATTCTATGTGCTATTTATCCAAGAAATGGTGATGTTTTATTGCAAGAATATCACCCTGTTTTTGGACGTGCACATATATCTCTTCTGTCTGTATGTACTTGTGCACCTGAAGTGTTTCCATGCACTGCTTTTTAATTGAGAGAGATTAACATAAGCCTAAACAACAGCTGGGAAACTAAATTAAGGTGGGAAGTTGAGATTTGAACTGTTGTTTTGACATCTGAGTTCTTACCTATTGTTTTGAAAAGTTCTTCTGACAAAAAATTGCTCTAGTAGATAATCCTAGCACTACTGGGAGTACACTTCTGATAATAATATTATGTGCCTTCATCTCAGGAACTGAAAGCTCATGAACAAAAACTTGAGTAGTTCTGTCAAATTTTGGTGTTATTTCTGTATAAACATGAGAAGGACTGCACCCCTTCCCCCACCCTTCCTTTTCCATGTATTTTTTGAATCCCAAGCTTTATAAATCCAGATGTGGCCCTGAGGGAAGTGTTTGCTTTGTAATATGTTTGCATAGTCGTTTGCAATGCCAGCAAGCTATGCGTGATCCATATGTGATGTACTCCAGCTTCCAGAGGGAGCCCTACTGAAGCAGAGTGGTACCCAGCCACCTTAGGCATAGGGAAAGATGAGCGCAGGTGTATGTGCAAAAGATTCTCTAGGCAACTTGGGGTTTAATATTGCAAGCTTTTTCTTTTCAGTATTACTGTTTTATTTTGTTTAATCTTGAGATACTGATGTAGCTTACGATTTTTTTAAATTCTGTTTTGTCGGCAAATTGTTCACATCTCGTGGTTTACCAGCCCAAGAAGGATCCACATTTTCTGTTTAGAACTAGCTAGAAGCAGCTCCTTATTCCGAGTGAAAGTTCAGTAAACTCTGACTTCAGTCTCTGAACTTGTCTCTGACACTTGGTTTCTTTTTCCTGCTGTAGTCTTTCTGTGTGGGTGTGACTTTTCTATCATTAATTTGTTTATAAATAACAAACCAATGGATTTTAAAATTCACCATGGAATATCACTGGAGAATTGCTTCCTCCAGATGGCTTACAAAATACTAATCAAGCTCCTGTGTTCTGCTTTTATTTCTGTTTGGAAAAGATTCCTTGTTAAAACTGAGATAATTTGGAGACGTCTTCCTATGGAAAAGAGGCCTCACTTGGAAAAGGATGAAAACCATTGAAATATAGAGCCAGTAATGCTTAAGCACTAAAGTCTTAGTGTTTTCTCCTCTCTCTTGATGTTCTGAAATACTACTGGGGAGTTGTCTTTTGTCTGGTAGAATTCATAAGTACTGGGGTTATAGCTCAAGAAGAAGATAAACTTTTTTGAATGCATTATGCTAGGTTTGCACAGTAGCTTAATTACTCTTTGAACAGTTTCCGCCTAATAAGAGGGTAACTGGAATTTCTTAAATGCTATAAAATTAAGACAGGGGAATATGCTACAGATGAAGAAGATGAAGACATGGGACCTGTCCTTCCAGGAGGTGACATGGCTATTGAAGTGTTTGATCTCCCTGAAAATGATGACATGTTCTCCCCCAGTGATGTGGACACCAGCAAGCTTGCTCACAAATTCAAAGAGGTGAGTTACAGATCAGAAAATATTCCTGAAATATCTCACTGGAATTAGATTTCAAGTTATCTCATTGCTCAGTGCTTGTTTTTTTCTCTTGAAAAGTTTTTGCTTGAACACTGAATATACTTGGTACTTTTCAATGACTGAAAAAGTTCTGCTTAAAAGAAGTGGAACTGTTCTTCAGAGTTGTTTTAACATCAGCTTTCAGGTGTTTGTTGTATTGATGGAGGGTAGTTTATAATTTAAATTTTCAGTACAGGAGCTCTTTTGCCTCAGCGCTTAGTTTGCATTTTTTGACCAGGAAGACAAAGTGCAAGTTAATTCATTACTAGCAGATTACTGCTGGTTTTTTTATTTTTTTGTTGTTTTTTTTTTAAAGATTCCAATCAAAAGTGATCAGGAAAACAGAACAACAAATGCTAAATTTCAGTTAAAAAGGGACATGTGGAGCTCATCCTATACCGTTATGCAGCAGCTCGTCAATGTACAGCAGTGTCATATGTTTGGCCATGTGTTCAGAAAGATGCTGTATTGGGGAAGCAGGCATATTTCAAGCTGGTGTTTTACCAAACCCTGTGGTTACAAAGTTTGTATAGCATCCACTGGTACTAACTGCGACTTGAATCAGTGATGTTCATTGCAGTCATTGAATTCATATAACTTACCAAAGTGCTGAGCGATGGGTTGAGTGATGACAATAAAGAACATTTTTCTTTCTAAATACAGGAAGATGGAAGGGGTGAAAGTAGCCAGAACCTCATACAAGATTGGAGCAGCAAAACCTGGGCCCAGAAAAGAGTTTTAAAATACAGAGGCTCCCTTTTTATCCTTCTTCTTCTATCCTCTCCCCTTCCCCTTCCCTCTACTCAAACCAGATATTTTATCTTCTATAAATACATGTTTTTCCTACTCTCTAGTGAGAGTAATGTATGGAAAGTAATCAGCCCATGAGCAACCAGTCTTTCCCTTTTCTGCTGATACCCTTTTTAGCCTTTGGATGCCTACTGTTATTCATCATTGTTTCCTGAAAGTTTTTTACTTTACTTAAATGATAATTTTCTTACTCCATATTTCAAGTTCCAGACTCCTATGCAAATTAGCAGAACAGTCAACTTCATTTTCTAATACTTTGCATCCTACATAGTGATACTTTCTCAAAGTGGTGGGAAGATGCTACCATTCTGGTTGTGCCAGTGTACCAAGGCTATACAAACCATAGATGCAGTGATGGGCAAGGCACTCACCTTTGAATGAATTACCTGTAAAACTATGCTTGAATACAGTTTCCATCAACTTGAGCTATTCCCACACTTGAGCATGTCCAAAGTGATTTGAAGCTATTTGCAGACCTGTCTGATGTAATGGCCTCAAAACACTGATGTAGAGGCGATCAGATGAAGGGACTTTGGGATGCTCCAGTTTAAGTGCAGATGAGAGCCTGGGAAGAAGACATAAGAGTGGACTCTTTTTCACTAACCCACGCAGTTACCGTTGTTACGAGCATGCCGCTTTTGTTTCACTGGTTGTATTTAACAGTACAGAGCTGCATTTTGTTGGCTGCTACAGAGTGCGTACATGTATTTTTCTTGGTATTTGCCCTGAATTCTTTCAACACTAGAGGACTTGTTCACGATCTTTCTGCACAAGCCCACACAGTGTTTTCTGGAATTGTATTTAAAGAATAACTGTTCTTTCTTGTTCTTACTCCAGAGATTAATGGAAGTATTAAACAAGTGGGTTGGACATAATCTTTAAGCATAATAGTTTGACCTAATTAGTTGAATTCAGTCTTTGCAATGAAAAATGTGCTCACATACTTTGAGAGCACTCTTATTTGAAATGCCTTGCTTTTGGAATGAAAGTCAGGAGAGAGATGGGCATTCCTGGGTGAATCACTGTACTTCTGCAAGTCTTGTTTTCCTGGCTGTAAAACAGGAAAAGTGGGACTGATTTTCCTTAATTGCTTTGAGAGAAAGAGCTAGAAGCTTTATTGTAGCTGTGATGGTTGAAGAAAGACAAGATCTGTAGGGAGAAGGGGCATCTTATGTAAGAATTAGGTATTATATTTTGTGTCTTAATGAAATATATTAAAAATGGATTATTATTATTATTATTATTATGTGCAAAAAATATATAATTATATAAAAATTGTCATGGACATTATTAGATTCTGTGGGGTACTTTCTTTCCCACTTTACTCTCGATACTTTAACATTTGTGAGCTTTTCATCCCATTCTACCTTTTGCAGTCTTAGATGAATTCAATCCATTTTCTCTATATATCTTATTTTTTATAAAAAGTTTTATTGTTTTGAAGAAAATGAATCAGCTTTTCCAAACATCTTTGACAAGGAAATGTGCCAAAAATGATTCAAAATGCCTTTGTTGAAATGAAGCCTTCACAATTTTGTATTGTCTTAGAAAACATAAAAATACAAAATAGTATCTGCCAAGAAATTGTCTGGCATTATATGGGACATGGAATAAGGTTATTTCTGCTCCCCTATTAGTAAACTTGCTTAAAAATTTTTAACTATAGAGTCCAAATTTGCTTGCTGAACAATTGACTTTGCCTGTTGTTCAGTCCGGCCTGTAAATGTATTAGTATTTCTCACCTTTTCTGCAAACATTAGTTCTTTAAAAAAAAGGAAAAAAAAAAAAATATGTCCAGCTACACATTTGTCCGTTCAGCAGGAAAGTGTCTTTCTTCTTCTGCCTCAGTGGGATCTGCTGTACCATGTGCTGATTCAATGATCTGACTGTATGTCAGAATGCTCAGTATTCATTTTTTAACTTAATAACAGAGTATAAAAATAACTGTTAAAACCATCTGTACCTGAGCAGATTGTCATTTATGCAACAATTTGGAGTTTATTTGTATGTAATAATAAGCTGTTTAAGTGCTGCTTATGGGTTTGTGGGGTTTTAGGAGAGATAGGAATGGACTGTAAGCAGGTAGCCTAAGGCTTTGAGTCTTGGCTTTTTGATTTCATTATTAACTCTGCAAAGAGCAAAGTCTAGCTCATCCATCCTTCCCCTGATTTTATCTCCAGAACAGTGAGGGAGCAGAACTGAGCAAAGGCCTAGGAACTTTATAAACACCATGATGTTTTGAGAGGGTTCTTTCGTCATTTTTCACTACTAGCAAACGGAATGATGAGAAAAAAGAGTTCTCAGTCTCTCAGAATTGCAGATCAGAGGTTGGATTGAGTGAGCTCAAAAATTGCAAGTAACCTCTTGCAAATGCTAATTAAAGTATCCCCATAGTTTCCTCTAATATGTATAATTACAAAAAAGTATGTATCCTTCTCGGCTCCCTGGTCTACTGAGTGGAGTAGCACCACTAGCCACTTCTTGGCATTAACACCAGCACCAGGGCTACCAGGTGCCCTATTCCCAGCTGCACTGGCATCTCTCCATCCTGGACCAGTAGCCCTGCTCTCAAGTGGCACTTCCTCAGGAGCCCCGTGGGATCCATGGGTTAGTTGTGTGCTTGGGGAAGGTTCGGTCTGGCCCCATGCATGTTCCACCTGCTAATGTGCCTGGTGGGCTTCCACATTTTACATGTTTCCGCAAGCTGTTATAGTCAGTGCCTGGTTTCATTTGACATGAAATCCTTTATCTGTTTTCACTGAGCGCTTTAAGATGCGTTACACTTTTCAGTGCGAAATCAAAAAGTGAGTGTAAGTAACAAATGATCCAGGGGATGAGAAGTGCTTACAGTCTCCTCTGGGGACAGTAGGAAGTTCTTTCCTCTCTGGAAAGAACATTCCTAAACTGTTCCTCAGGTGGGATTGGTTGCATCAGTGCCTCCTTTATTCCTTCCAGCACAAATTCGGTAACTCTCCACCAGAAAGGACAAGGTTTATTCACTAGATCAGTTAAGACTGATTTGCAAACTGAACTGAATCTGAGACTGTGCATTTCCTGTGCTGCCACAAGAAGTGCCTTCAAGAGGTCCCGTGAAAAGGGAATTTTAAAAGTAGCCTGACCTTTCTCAAGGCCAGGCTGGATGGGGCTTTGGGCAACCTGGTCTAGTGGAGGGTGCCCTGCCATGGCAGGTGGTTGGAACTAGATGGTCTTTAAGGTCCCTTCCAACCCAAACCATTCTGTGATTCTGTCATTCTGTGAAAGATATTTGTACTGATCAGCTCTGTGATGACTCCTATTATTTTGAAAATTACTGCTCTCTTCCAGAAGAACTTCTCTTTTAAACTATTTTTACATTTTTTTACTAACAGCCTAGTCTTCAAGAATGTAGCCATTGCTTCACCAGAGATGATAATTTCTGGTTCAGTACAACTCCCTCATGTACTCCATTAGCTCAACATAAGCTATTCCCAAAGGCTCCCGTTAGTCTTGTAAGAGAATTAACCCCCATGTAAAACATACTTTTCCATAACTATTCCTGGTATTCATAAATAATAGACGAAGGCTTCGTCTCCACTACAGTGCCAGCTCAGGCTGTAATTCAGGTTTTGCCCTTGCCCTCAACCCAACACATACAAGTCACTGATTCAGATTAAACAGTGCTTTAGATTTAAGGTTTGGGGCCTGTCAGAAGTTTGTCTGTGCTGCCTGCTTGAAATAAGAAAGCAGCAGGGATTCGGGTGCAGAGCAGTATTGGGTGCACGTGTGTGATCATTACCATTTGGATTATGGTTATGCTGTTGAAGCTGTGGTTCGATTCGTACTTCGGAGTGTTCTTGGAGCCTGCAAATTGCAAGCCTTTGGGGTGAAACTAAAGATGTTTCAGGACGTTGCCTAATACACTGAAAGAGCTAATGAGTATTCACTCCACAGGATCAGAGTAATGTAGGTTAACCCAAAAGAAATCCCTGCGGAAAGTGTGCAGGTGGATGCCAGGTCCTCAGCACCGACCCTTTCACTGTACAGATCCCCTGTTATTGTGGCATGCTGCTGGGTAATGTAACTACAACCTTCAGCACGCTGCCTGGGCTGTTATTCTGCTTGCAGTCATTTTGTGTGCTTCAATGGCGTTTCCTGTTTTTTACAGTTTTCCCATGTAACTGCTCTCACTTGAGGTTAGCTAGCTTGAGCAGAATAACTCCAGCTAATGGTGGAGAAGGATAGCATGAGTTTACCTTTTTCCTTGCATGAAATAAACGTGTGGAATCTTCCCTCAAGGTTCTATTGACTTCTTGTGTTGTTAAATCACTTATTTCTATATTTGCTTTTTTGTAACGTGCCTGCTTTAATCAGTGCAGTGGGACTTTCTGACAGCACTGGGACATATTTCATGTTCACATCAGAGGAGAGCAAAGCCCAGCAGGATAACATCTTTTTTTTTTTTTTTTCTAAGCATAAGACATTTGGTTTTGCTAAACAGATTGGATGTTCTGATTTGAAATTATGAGTGGTTAGACGGCATCCTATCTTTAATTAGGTTGCACAGACTGAGTCATTTTGCAAGCTAGACATTTTAATTTACAATCTACTGCACTGCAGCACTCTTCAAGGCCTTCTGCTGTGTAATAAGGTATTCAACTTGCAGCACAAGCTTTAAAAATACTGGAGTACTCTCTGTGACTTCACTTGTTTATTTTTTATTTTCAATTTTAGTTGCAAATCAAACATGCAGTTACAGAAGCTGAAATTCAGAAGCTGAAGACGAAGGTAAGAATCAATATACAGTTAATACATGCTGATTTTTTCCTTTCTCATGCAAAATCAGACCTGAAGACATGTATCTTTATGTGGGTGGAGAAGTCAACGTCCTTATTAAAGGCTGATTAAGAAGCACAGTGGCTCAGCTAAATCTTGTCTTGGTGTATATTCTCTATTCAAAGTTTCAAGTAAAATCTTAAGTGCTGCTATTAAGAGAAACTGCCAACCTGTGTAGCTTCAATTAAACATATATCTTAAGGGTTATCGTGATTGTTAAATGGCAGATTTCTAGTTTTATAATTCTAATGCATTTTCTCAGGTTTTTAAATTATATTTCAATTGAATATTCAAGTCTAAGTAGGGGTTTTATTTACCAGTGATGTTAAAGTATCCTGTTTATGTTACTTGCTCTTTTTTTGACATTTTTTGTAAAAAAAAAAAAAAAAAATTTAAAGGTATTTAAATAATTTAAGCACCTTTTTGTTTTTATATACAGAAAAAAAGACCTGTTTACTATTGCTGCAGTTCTTTTTAAAAAATACTCTAGAAAGGAAAAAGCTTACTAGTTTAACAGAAAACATCTCACAATTAGTTGCTGTTTGTTAGATTGAATTTGCTATACCAATAAAAAGAAATTGTATTTTTTTGTAATAGGATAACATTTATGGGAAGTCAACTGATAGTTCGGTTGTTGAGTAATATTAGGTTTTATAATGACATTGTTCTCCTTGAGGTTGAGTACATTATGAAGGAAATAAAAAGAAGACAGAGAAAATTGAACTTCAGAAAAAGATCTTAGATTATGATTTCTTTCTAGCAGCTATTTGCACTCACTGTACATTTTGCATAGTGTTTATCAAATCTGCATAAATTACTGTTAAAAACAAATGCAGAGTGCAGCTATTTTCTGTTGTACTGTTTCAGTTCAGAAAGTCAGAAATATTTTCTCCCTCTGCTTTCCAGTTCCCATCTAGCAGTCAAGAGCAGCATGGTCAATCCCTTGGGATTGTGCCGGGCCCCATTGACTTCATGACAGTGATGCGTGGGTGTAAACATTGATCTGTGCAAATCCATTTGCAAGATTAGGGTTAATGTGCTTTTTTGTGTTGGACTTCTTTACCTAGTGTTTTGAATAGAGCTAAAGGAAGTGTGGCTGGTTTAGGTCTATTACTAATAAAACTGCAAACAAGTGATTTTCTTTTTGCGTGCATCATCCTTGATGCTAGCAGAACTGCCTAGAGCAAATCAAAGAGCCTTGATAAGTAAATAAGGATGTTAAGGCATTTTTCATTTTCCATACATTCTGGAAACTAAAATACACAAGCTGCTTCTGAACAACCCTACCCTTACCCAGCACCAAACATTCAAACCTGCAGCTAGCTTCAACCGGGAATGAGAAGCCTAACACACAAAAAAAAATCTAACAAAAAAAACTAGCAGAGGAGCTAAGGTTTATTATAAACTCAGCAGTAAGAAGGTCACTTGGAAAAAGTCATTGGACTTCATTGGTGCCAAATAGTGGAACCTGCAGTGGATCTGCACTGGTCATAGAGGTAAGCAGTGCTGATGTGTTTGGCAGAATTAGCACCTGTAATCTTCAAGAGCTAGAGCATGTTTTTTCTTTTCATGTTAGCTCCTTACAACTCAGCAAGCAATTTTAAGGAAACAAGAGTAATATATTTATAACAGGTTCTCTTCCTCCTTATAATAGTTCTGGCATAGTTTCAGTATTGGATGCAAAACTCTGTGCTTGCTTAAATGAAGAAAGATTCAAGGTTATGACCCAATGTTGAATTTTGAATTATGCTCCAACCTCTTTTGCTTGACTTTCTAGATTAAGCAAGATTTTGACATGAAAACAGACGCTGTAAGAATTCAATAGATTTTCTAATTTGGGTAAAAGAGCAGATAGTTAGATTCGATGCAATTGGGTTTTTTCCTTACTGTTTTCTAAATTGTTCTTAAATCAAATATAGAACTTGGAAATCAGATTCCCCCCAAAATAAGAAATTTCTCATTTTATGAAAGTGTATGAATGCTTTCTAACACATGAGCCAGATAGCACAAAACGCATCCCCAGGGCTGACTGATTAACCCTGCAGTTTGCCTAAATACTCCACTATTGACATTTTTAAAGCATGTTGTTGGCATAGCCCAGAGAAGCACAGAGGCTGCACTGGCTGCACAGAGCAGAGGTTCTACTTCATTTCATGAGGAAGAATAATGTAGGTATCTATCAGCCTGTGTTCTTTGTCTTTGAATGTTCTTTTCACTCCTAGCATATCAATTTTATAGCTATTAATTCACTGATTTTCTCTATCTGTGTTGTTTAAACTCATCCTAAATTATTAGGCTGCACTTTGCACCTTTTTACTGACTGGCATCACCACTCTTTTGTTCAGCTGCAGGCTGCTGAGAATGAGAAGGTGAGGTGGGAATTGGAGAAGACCCAACTCCAGCAGAACATTGAGGAGAATAAGGAAAGGATGATGAAATTAGAGAGTTATTGGATTGAGGCACAAACCCTGTGTCACACGGTGAATGAGCACCTCAAGGAGACGCAAAGCCAGTATCAGGCTCTGGAGAAGAAATATAACAAGGCAAAGAAATTAATCAAGGATTTTCAGCAAAAGTAAGCAGCTATGCCAGGTTCAGCAAATGACTTAGTGGACAGATAGGAAATATATATGTGTGATATATTTTGAAATATGAAACTCACTATTAAACACGTGTAAGGTAAACACTATTTTCCACTTTTTTTTTTTCTTTTTTTTTTTTTTCATGAAAAGCATGGGCTCTTTATTATGGAAAAATGTTAGTAGTATTCAAGTATTAGTTTAGAATTTTGAAGAGTAATACTGTAACTAAACGTGTTTAGTGTTCCAGGTTGGAATGTTTCAGAATTACTAGATAACTCAATGTGATTGCAAACAACCAAGAGTAACCATAGTAAAGTATTTGATTAGCAAGGTTTGCCGCAATTCATACTGGTATTGTATCAGCTGGATTCACTCCTGCTGTGTACTAATGTAACATCAAAAAGAAAATTGTTTTGTTCCATTTTACATTTTATTTTTCTTCTTCTCGTAGATGCCAGGAATGTTTGAGCTGAGTTGAGCTAACTGATGATTACCTGGCCCCCTCTGTTTCATGTGGTCCCCTCTCCCTTGATGGCTAGCAAGAATAATAACATCTTACATTTCTATAACAGCTTCCATTCCCCCAAATTCCTTTTTTTGCAGCAACGTTTTCATTTTCTGCTGAAATATACTCATTTAAAGAAGAAAACTCAAAACCATACAGCAATGTCAAGTGACAACCAGGAGTGCAGAAGTGAATATCCTGTCCCATTAAAAAGGGCATTAGATAGTCAAAATGTCATTATACATCTTGGAATTTTGTGACTTTTCCAGAACTAGCTGGCATCTTGTGTGTTTTCTATCACAAATGCCTTAGAAGTTTAAAATAAAAAGAAATAGGGAAAACAGCTAGAATGACCTTGGATAGCTTTTCTGTTGTCATTCTGCTTTATATTAGTAAAAGATCTAGTCAGTTGTTTTTAACTATCTCAGACTCCTAAAGTCACCTAACAGATTTCCTTACAGCTTACTAGAAAATTAGATTTGTACCTGGAAACTTACAGATGTCTTTTCTGTTTAGGAGTGCAGCCATACACTAATAAAACAGAGATTTTGCTCAGTTTTCTACAACAGAACACAGCGTAAACTAAGCTAACGTTGTTTTCATTGTAAATACAGATTATGAAAAACATTAGTTTGATTTAACTGGTTTAATTGTCATTTAGAACAACTGAGATTTTTTTTTTTTTTCAGATTAATTCCTCTTACCATGCTTCACCTGACATATTCACTTAGACTAAGTAATTGTTTAGGGTTTTGTCCTAATTGCAGTTTCATAGTTCTTACTAGGTTAGCAATGAAGTATTTGGTAAGGACAGATTTTTCTGATTAATAGCTTAAGATACATCAGAACATTTTATTTTCTGTTTGAATCTGATTGCTTTGATGACAGCAAATACATCTTTTTTTCCTTAAGAGAACTTGACTTCATCAAACGCCAAGAAGCTGAACGAAAGAAAATAGAAGATTTGGAGAAAGCACACCTTGCAGAGGTTCAAGGCTTACAAGCTCGTGTGAGTAGTATTTACTTTCATATTGAAGAATGAGACAATTCTGTCTGCTATTCTGAGAAAAAAATGTATCTTACAGATATGTGTGTGTTATGGGTAACACTGTTGTATTTCTTTCAGATACGAGACTTGGAAGCAGAAGTTTTCAGGCTAATGAAGCAAAATGGGAGCCAGGTTAACAATAACAACAACATTTTTGAAAGGCAAACATCTTTTGGAGAAGTTTCTAGAGGAGATCCAGTGGAAAATCTAGATACTAAGCAAGTGTCCTGCCTGGATGGCTTAAGTCAAGGTTGGTTTGAACCAAACCATAAGTCCTATTAATATGTAGGTAAATAGCATGGTTATCATTTGAGATTTAAAAGAAACAATAATGCACAGATGTTGTTATTTTTCTGAAATTCAATATCTAATGACAGCTGTATCAGGTTTATACCAAATAATGCCAATATAGAGCCCCAGAATAGCTGTACAATGTATATTCTTAAAGAAATGGAAGTGAGCAAGTGCTAATAAAATAAAGATCTCATTATCAATTTCTTAAAGGATTCAGTGGGATGCCATCAACATTTAGCTTTAATTCAGTACTTATGCTAATAAAATAGGAGAAAATTGTGTTTTCCCCTATGTTCCTAAATCTGTCCTTAATTACCCAGCCACCAAAGATCAAACAAGAACAAAGTTACCAGAATGAGAAAAAAAAAGTTACATCTACCATTTTGAATGCATCTCTGCAGGTTCTGATCCCACCATGGGACAGACATCACAAGGAACCATGTGTAGGTGGCACTCACCATTTCTCAGGATAAAGCCTTTTGAGAATAAAAAGCAAATTCTTTACTAGCATTTAATTAAAAATGTTATTCAGCTATAGCACAGCCTGATTTACAACATAAGGCTTGTGAGATTTTGTTCTACATTACCAAAAAGCCAAAACAATTTGTGGCAACACAGATCCGGGTAGAAGCTGTCAGCATGGTGACTGTAACCTTTATTTCTTTTGCATACAAAAGATAATTCCCATTTTTTAGGCCGTGCTGGTGAAAATATAGATAATTTCCACGGCTTTGGTTGAAGTTCTGTAATTGCAAGTGGCTCCTTGCTGTTGAAGTATATGCAGAATTAAAGCCAATTTTAGGTCCACAGCCTTGGAACAAAATTGTTTGGGGCAGGAGCAATACTGACTGTGTATTTAGTAACATCTGTGAAATCAGGTGACAGAGTGTTGGGATTCTGACAAGGGAGAATCAGATTCTATTCCTATATAGATTTTCATTTTAAATAAACTGTAATATTATTTATTTCTTTGGTGAAAAAAAAAATGCATTACATTACCGAATGTATTAATTTCCAGCAAACACAGAGATGTTTTATTAAAATTGATATTTTAACAGTTATTTTGTGTGTGGAACCAAACTGAATATTGTTCTACAAATAAATCAATATGAATTAAATTTTTAACAAAGTATGTGTATAAAAAAGAACTAGTCCTGCTGAAATGGTATTTGGGTGATCTGCAGAATTTGTGGAATTGGTTTCCACAAATCTTCACAGAGCTGTTTCTTTCTAGCAAGTCTTTATTATACTGAAATCTCTGAAGTTTAGAAAAACACTCAGGATGACAAGAAAGTCTATATTTCTGTCATGGAGACTCAGTAAGTGTTAGAAAATATTTAATACTTAGCAATGCTGTTAACAGAAACCCTTTCAGCAATTTGCATCAGGAGAGGAAAGTGCCTTTTCTTTACCTGACTCACACAAATTATGTTCACACTTACTGTTGTAACAATGTCGAGACATATCCATGGCTCAAGAGCTAAAAACTGGGAATTTTTACGTTAAAAAAAAAAAAAGAAAAAAATCTTCATAAATTTTTTTCTAAAAATTTTAAAATTCTTTGTAAAGCTTTAAAACTTTCTGTGTCAGTACTTTCAAATTATATTTTTCAATTGATAAATTTGCATGAAAATTTTCATTTTCCAAGAGCTGCGGTTTTTCATTGCAAAGCCATTCCCCTGGAGAAATGTTACCAATGTTCAGTACTTCTGAGAGTTAGACTAGGTGATCTGTGAATTTAAATGCCCAAGTTTAACCACCTGAATACAAACACAAATTATTTTCTAGGAAAAATAGACAGTCAGAAGTGATCTTTTTGAAAGCAGAAAAAGCATAGTTAGGCCTTAGACTCCAGGCTGGATTGGTGTTTTTAACAAGAGAAAAAGAAAAGCCCTTTTTTAAAATAATCCATAAACATGCTGCAGCTCTCTCTGATTTCCATATACCTTTGCCAGTAAATTCCATATCAAAGTCTCTGAAGTCAGTCTCGGACAGTAATGTAGCAACACTTGCTCTGCAGAGAAAGAGCCTATGTCTCCATATCACCCTTGTGTAAACCTTTTAAGAAAAGGATTTGCCATTGTCTTGTAATACTAATCACTAATAATTGCTGTATGTGTTAATCACCCCATGGATGTTTATAGAAAATCATAGAACCATAGAATGGTTTGGGTTGGAAGGGACCTCAAAGATCATCCAGTTCCAACCCCCCTGCCATGGGCAGGGACACCCTCCACTAGACCAGGTTGCCCAAAGCCCCATCCAACCTGGCCTTGAACACTTCCAGGGATGGGGCATCCACAACCTCTCCGGGCAACCTCTTCCAGTGCCTCACCACCCTCACAGTGAGGAATGTCTTCCTAACATCTAGTCTAAATCTGCCCTCCTTTAGCTTAAAGAGTAACTGTAAAGGGCAGGGAAGATGTCCATGACGTCTTCAGAGGGTGAGCAGAGTTCCTCCAGGTGCAGTGTGTTGCGCACACTGTCTCTGTGACGTTCATGGAAGTGCTGCTGTCTCTTTTCTGTATTTTATCTGGTGAATGTAACACGTTTCTTCTCAAGCCTCAGCATTAGGTTTGTGCGGTGGGACTGGGTGTATGCAGCCACGTGTCGTAATTTTTATTCTGAAGTTTTCAGGTCTGTCTTCCCTCAAAAAATCAGGTTATGTAAAAATACATGTTTTAATTAAAATGATGCTAAGTATGTGTTTTGCTTCAATGTGATCCGAGGTGGTTGTTACATTCTTGCGTGGCAATAAATTTGGGAAGAACTAACAGATGCGACTCGAAGGTCGCATACATAGAAGCATAGCTGTCCCTGCCGCTGCAGGTGCTCCGGCCGTGTTTAGCATCATGCCGGACTGTACGGCTCCTCAGGCTGTAACATGCCTCCTACTGAGTTTGAGGGGCTGCCAGCAACATCAGTGGAAGTTAGAAAATCAAAACCAGTATGGCCCACAGAGTTCTTCCTTTGCTATGTCAGGGAATACTAGAAGCCTGAGGATTGTATTTCTTTTACAAATCTGTGACTTTTTCTGCGAGTCCAGAAAAAATAGATAAAATGTGTCATAGATTTCTGGTTTAGTGGTCATGAGGTGTGTCTGCAGTAGAGACTCAAACTAATTACCGGAAGGACTCAGTGGTTGGAAATCTAAACGGTTCAGTGCTGATGCCGACTTCAATGGTGTTTGCTCATCTCTGTGCAAATGCCTGCTCAAGCCTCTTTGATGGCTATACTTTCTGGGTGCCTTGGGATACCCTGGGATGCATCAGTTCACAGAAGGAGATTTTGAAATCTATCAGCCTGTATAATGGAAAAACAGTGGGAGGACAGGCGAACTCTTTCCTGCTGCACAGTGGTACTGAAATAATTCAGATGGAAGCCCATTGGAGTCAAGTGGTTCATCACCTGCTGAAAGAAAGTCTAATTACATCATATCTGAGAGCAAAATAAAACCTGTTATGGCTTTTATATGAGAGATTTATCAGGCTCCCCAGTGGGCTGGGAGATTCCTAGACAAACCCGGGGCGGGGAGGTGCCTGTTTGTGCCAGGGAGCAGCAAGGGCCAGCGACTCTTTGCGGAAGAGGGAGCTGGGACTGAGAGTGACAGCACATGTGGCCAGGGCAGAGACAACCCAGCAGCAGCCCAGTCCTGCTGCACTCAAGTGTGGGGAGCAGGGCAGGTCCAGTGATGGAGACCGGGCTCAGTTGGGAGCTCAGGCAGGTTCATGGTATTTGGGCAGTGGATGGAAGGGGAAAGATCTCAAACTGCTTTCCATTCAAAACCAAAGAAACGGGTTTTCATGATTTTTCCAGCAGAAAGTTGTATGTCCAAAGACAACAGTGAGTAAGCATGAGAGTGACAGTGTCCGGCTCTTTTCTGATGTTATATAAAGATAATGCAGCACGGGGCTTTTGTAGGTTTTTCCATTTTGTTATTTTAAAGTACGTATGACAGAAGACAACATCTCCACAAACCCCAGATGTTCAGAAAATACAGCAACTTTGTAGAGCTAAGAAGTGGGAAAGTAGAGTACATCACCCAACTTTCACCCAGATCTTCTGGTGACTGTTGGGTTTTGTCAGGATAATTGCTGTTGCCTTGGTGCAAATTTCTCAGAAAGTTTTTGAGCTATTAGGTCAGGATGATGACAGACCTAACAGTCCATGTCCCGCTCCACATAATAGAGTGTTTTTTCTTATCGAAGAGAACCAGAGTCCCTTCGCTCTTGTACAGACGATGGCCTTTCCATTCCTGCCCTGAGCAGCTGTGATTCAGGGGCCCTTTCATGGACCTTCTGGATGGATTAATTTCATTTCCTTTTCACTATCATGACAAACTTTATGCAACATCACTGACAGCTGGTTGCAGTGAAAATTTATTTCAGCACTCGCAGGTTCTTCCTGCAAAGCTGTAACACTACCTTGCTGATGGTTTTGCCAAAATGTGTTGCTGTTGGAAAGCTGAAACCGGACAACTGCAGTAGATGGTGATAATCACAATAATGATTGCGTTCTCTAGACTCCTGCTTCACGAAAGGGACTTGGCAGAATGTCTTCTGATGTGATACAAGTGCAAGTGAGGCAAAGCTGTATTTGTGTTAGGTCACTCGTATCAATCTGTGTGTATGAGGGACCATGATGGTTGGTGCTGACAGAGATGTTTTACTTAAGCTTACCTGAGTTTATGTAAATTTTAAGAGCTTGAAGGAATTGTGAATTAAAGCGAGAAGAATCTACAAGTTAAAATGGTTCTGAGGACAGTGCAGCAAGGGAGGAAGTAACAAATGAGACTGCCAGGTGCTAATAAAAAGATGGTTTTACTTGCAGAAGGCTTGGGGTGAGTAATTGGGGCACCTTATTTTTATGGTCACATAGAACTTTGAACAACAGATGACCTCAGAATCTAGAGGAGGATTAAGCTTCCTCTCTGCTCTCCATTCCTGAGAGGGATAGTGTGATAGAGTAAGCAACCGGTTTCACTGTAGGTCCAAAGGAATGAGTTTGACAGTTGTTTCATAATCCTGTGAAAGGCTGCCTGTAAAGCAACCCAATCACAAATGGTTATCTGGTTATTTGGATACTGATCTTATCACTCTCTGCGCTACTGACTGCAGACATTGCTTGTTCACGATTTGCACATATTGTACAAGGTTATTTTGGGGGACATGCGGTACAGAGACAAGAAGTCACATTCTTTACGTTTGTAAGCCATTCTGATTATGATAAAATGTAGAGCAGCCTGAGAACTGCTCTAGACATTTCTCCTGTAATTTGACGAGCAGCCTGCAAAACTGGTGAACTTGTAAAGGGCAATGTTTAGTGGGACAGCTGTGGGGAGAAATGGCAGCCCAATCCCTCCTCCTCCAGTGGCTTAAAAGGGCAGGATTGGGGATAAATGAATTGGTCCCCTGGGTCTGAACTGGCATAGTCATCCAGATTCTGGGAAATGTCTGTGAAAGAGCAGTGAGATGAGAATTCCTTTGCTTTGTGCCCTGATGGAGGAGAACTGTCTGCAGGCCAAGAACGTGCAAGTCCTTCTGAGGGGGTCTGAGTGGATCGGCTTTCTGGGCTAGTACAGCTGGTTTTGTGTGGTCCTTCACCTAACAGTGGGAATCATTGAATTTTTAAATATTTGCAGTTGATTCTTTGCTATGTACTTGCTGGATCTGTGTAGATAAACTTGTAAATGGTTTATGAAAATAACTTTTTTTGCATGTGTACTTTAACAGTCATGAAGCTACAGGTACAAGTAAAACATGTAAAGTGCATGTCCTTAGTATTGCAGGTCCCGTCTTAGGAAAAAGCAGTGAAAGATTCTTCCGTTAAATAGCTTCAAATCATGTTTCCATACAGATTTCAATGAAGCAGTGCCAGAAACGGAGAGACTGGACTCCAAAGCTCTGAAGACTCGAGCTCAGCTTTCAGTGAAGAACAAGCGGCAGAGGCCTTCTAGAACAAGGCTGTATGATAGCATCAGTTCAACTGATGGAGAGGACAGCCTTGAACGAAAGGTGAGAAGGACTCTACCCTCTCTTTCAGGCTTCCTATGGAGTGCTAGATTGCCCCTGTAAGTCATTTCATCCTCTGTTTTCGTCCTTTCATTGTAGCACAGGCAGTATTTATTCCTCTGTGACCAATGTGCTATGAATGTCCTTGAGTGATGTGCGAGTCCAGTCTCCTTTGAGTCAGCACACCTGGTTTTTTCGTTTTGTTGTGGTTTTTTTTTCTTCCTTTTAACAGGAATCCTGGGCTTTCTGATTTATGTGTGCTTTATAATGCAGAGCGGGTCCTTTCATGTATGCAGGAGGTGAAAGGAACTTGAATCGTACATTTCTCTATTTGTTAATTTGTTAATTTGTTAAAACAATTGATATGATATTGACTCGTTGTTTTGTCCTATTCTGACTTCTGTCTGAAAGCAAATACCAATAAACACTGTGTGTGGTATCAAAAGGTAACGGCATGAATTGCTAAAGCGTTTCATACAAATAGAAGGCTAAATAATGAATAAAAAAATTGCATGTTCAAAGTAAACCTTGCTCTGATTGGTTACTAAATGGTATAACCTGCTTTATAATCTCTTATACCAACAGCCGTCAAACAGTTACAGTAGTCCCATGCACATTTCCAAATCACCTCTGCCCTTATGCATGAGAGCATCCTCACCAGCATCAGATTCTGGTGCTTCCTCCCTCTCCCCTGTGGCTAGCAGTGCAGCAATCTCACTTGACAACCTAACTGAAAACCAAGAAGAAGGACAGCACCACAAAGGAGGTGTCCTTTCCCCACATGCTCGGGGAGACACTCCACTTTCCTCTCCTTCAAAATCTGGGCACAGCTCTGAAGCATCTCCTTTGCATCACCCAGCTGGCAGGAGTATTTTACAGGATAAAGGTATTACTATTTTTTGCAATAAATTGATGCATCATTTTGCTCACATCTACTTTATGAACTTTTGTTATGTAGTAGGACCTTAGCAACTAGAAGGCTGTCATCTCATAACTTCCTTTGTCTATCTTGAAATCAAAAAATTACAAATGACCTTGTGTGATGGTATAAGAAAAGGACAAAGTTTAAAATGAGATCGGCAACTGCTTCCTTTCTTTTTTCTTTTTCTTTTTTTTTTTTTTTCTTTCTTAGAACTCACTGAAAAAGCTAGGGGAAAGTCGCCTTTAAGAATATCTTGTATTTTGTTTTAAAAAACCAAATTATTGGACCTTGGGACATTTCTGTATTAGAAACATGCTTAACACCATGTACTTACTCAAATTATGTGATTTTGGCACTGCTAGATGCTTTTTTTGGAGGGTGGAGAAAGGAGTGTAAAGCAAGAATAACAGATTGTAGCTTTTAATTGGTGAGAGGCAGCATATTCTAGATTAAACAAGAGGTTAGTGTCTGGAGACTCTTCATTTACAGGCAAAAATATCAAGTAATTTGTTGGGGAGCTTGGCTGCATTGTTGCTTATTTAATTCAGATCTTTAAATGTAAGCAGGATAAACCATGATTCAGTCATACCTAGCTCAGGTACATGTCTAAGATACCAGTTTATTAAATGCATTAACAATACAATATGTCACAGAATACTGAATCCTCCTTTTCAAATGCCTTGTGAAGTCAAAATTAGCATTTTACACAACTTTGGCATTGTTTAGCTATGCATCTTGCATTCTCTAACAGACTTTGGCTTACTTAAATTAACTGAAAAGAAGAATCTGTTGAGGATTTGTGTTTGTCTGTGTGTCTGAAAAGACTTGCCACTGATTTACAACCTATTTTTTCTTCATCTTCGTACAGGGCTTTCACAGATTCCTAAAAGACAGATTAATGAAGTTTTGTTGAATTTAAGATAGGTTAATATATGCTAGCTTTTTTACATGGGTTTGGAAATTGCTAATCTAACTATATAGTTTCTTATTGTGTAATTGTTAATGAATCAAAGTTAAATTCAATGTTGGAGTTTTGTGAGTAAAAATAAGGGTGTGAACATAAGAATGTGACTTTCTGAACTTTTACTTCAGCTTGAGTGTATGATTGGTTTCTCTGTGAAGTCGTAAATCCTGCATTTCCAACTGTTGTATGAAAAATATCTTGATAAATATTTAGTGGAGACTAGCCTTGTAGTGTAAGGAACAGGGTATTATATTCCACCCACTGTGTTGCTTTTTCCAATTTAGGTTTGAAAAATAATCTCTGTCTAAATATTGGTGTCATGCTTTCCCCACTGTGACTGTTAAGTAAACAACCAGTGCTTTGGGTGTATCCAGATTCTGATGAGTATGTGAAAATTAAACCAGAGCAATTTAGTTTCAAATGGAAAATTTGCATTTAGTAAGTCCTATGAAAAAGAAATATCCTAAAGCAGTTGTTTGGCAACGAGTGTCATAGCGATATTATTTTAATTGATTATTAATTTGGCTGTCAAACTTTTACAGGGTCAGAAAATAAAAAGGGCCATTGTATTTGTTCTATGTGTTCAGGTAGGGTTTTTTTAGAGATGGAAAGAGAGCACATCTGTGGACACATGTGTGTCCATTGATTAATCTCTCATTAGCAAAAGTGAGCGTTAGCAAGCTCACATTTGTCTTTTTTTTTTTCCTTATGAGATCCTGTAGTGTTGTGGGACGAGCTGAAGTGGCATAAGATGAGTTTCATTGCAAAATGATGAGGAATTTTGCTTGTTTGTCTTTTAAGCACAACTTTTTTGTGTATGTTTATGATCAATTTATTTTTTTCACTTCTGCCTGTTTTGTGCAACAGCATCCTTTGAGAAGGCAGCCGAGGTGCCCCTTTTGGGCAGTATTCCACTGATGTGAGGCTGGCTGCAACTGTTTTGTGACTTTGGGGAAGAGAGTTAGATCTAGTCTTCTTTCACATCCATCAGCCACAGATTACTTAACACCAGCTCATTGAGGCTGAAAGTGATGGATTAAACAGCTTCTGTGTGATTTATTCTGAGGAACCAGCTCTGCCTCACCCTCTCTGAAGAACTACAAGGAGTCAGGGTAAATGCACGCATCCAGGGTGGTCAAAGTCCCCTCCTGCCCAGGCAGGGCACCTGCAGCCCTGGTTCGTGGCCACTGCCACGTGCCAAGCACTGCATACCTCCACCTGTGTAAGACCCTTTAGACTCAAACCTACTCTGCCACTGAAGCTGGTTTTGGGACCTCACCCTTCCATCTTCCACTGTATCCCAAAGTCAACATGACTGTTTTCCCCAGCAAATTGTCATTATTCAGAGGGCCCTGGCTGGCCCAAGCTGCATGTGAGTGGGAGCACAGTGATACAAGAGCCCAAAAGAAATTTGCCATGCTAGGCAGCTGCTATGTGTGTCCCTGCTGAGCTCTCCAGCTTATTGCTTCTACTACAGCAGCAAAACCTCCAGCTACTAAATGCTTTCATTATTTGCCCACCACAAAAGCAGTGTACCCTATAGTTTCATTTAAGAAGGTTCTCAAAAAGCCCACTGCCCTCCTGGCCCCCAAGCAGCACTTGCCTGTGAATAGCTAGTGTGGAAAAAAAACATGATGACTTTTAGTCTTGAAAGTGGCAGTCTTGACGGATAAATGAGAAGTATGCATTCAAGGTGAAAGAGAAACCATAAGATGGGACAGGAGAGGAGCGTGGACAGTGTAAGGTTGATGCAAAGTGTCCATTCCCTAAACTTCTGCTCGGCCTCCCTGGGGAATGGATTTCTTCTCAGGAGACTTTGCCTTGCTTTTGTTGTTCTCCATATTTCTTTTGTTTGTTTGTTTGCTTTTTTGGTGTGAAGTTACTTGTCAGTTGTTCTTGAAAGTTTTTTTTAACATAAGGACTGGGGTTGGTAGAAATATTATGGCTTTTAGAGTGTGCAAGAGGCTTATTTTCCTGCTTTTCACAGGATTTATGAATCAGTTGCACATTGAATTTTTTACATGAATGAAAACTTGGTCAAATATTATCCAAAAAGCAACATACAATTGTATACATAGTTGACTGTCCTGTGAGAGTGCTGTGGTATTTTGGGTTAATTCTGAGGGCTTAATTTATGCCACCTACAGTAGGAGAAATCGTAGAATCATAGAACCGTAGAATGGTTTGGGTTGGAAGGGACCTCAAAGATCATCCAGTTCCAACCCCCCTGCCATGGGCAGGGACACCCCCCACTAGACCAGGTTGCCCAAAGCCCCATCNCATCGGAGCCGGTGGCGTAGTGTTGCAGTTTCTGTAACAGATTTTGTTTTTTACATGATTGGGTTGTTAGCCCAAAACAAAACCCCCAACCTGGAGGACACGAGAGTAGAGTAGAGGAGGAGAATCCCCTCCCTTGACCTGCTGGACATGCTTCTTTTGATGCAGCCCAGTTGGCTTTCTGGGCTGCGAGTGGACGCTGCCGGGTTATGTTGAGCTTTTTGTCAACCAACACACCCAAGTCCTTCTCCTCAGGGCTGCTCTCAGTCCATTCTCCACCCAGCAGGGCTTTCAGTTAAGTCACTGTATGTCTGAGTTCACATCGTAAAAGTCACCAAACCGCAAGTGACATGAATGACTGACCTTCATTTGCTTCCTCTAGAGTATTTGAGGACACTCTTTAAGAATCAGAGAAACTGCATCTGGATTTTTTCAACTGCTGTGTGTTTTCTCTTAGCTTCCATGTAGGTTTCACAGGATGTTTTACAGACTCAGATTCATTGTTTTGGCTTTATAGGTACTGCAGGCAGTTTCCTCTTTAGGCTTTAACAGTGTTTGTAGAAGAGATCAAAAATTGGTAGACATCTCAGGGAAAATTTATTAGCGAAGCTACTTTTAACTCTTTTTTTAATTCAGAATGGTTGGACTTCAGGTTAAATGTTTATTTTAACAAGTATGTTCAAGATAAAAAGATAACTATTACCTGGCATGCCCATCATAAAAGGTACCCTTGGCTCCAAAGCTCACAAAAATAGTTCAGGAGTCATTTTGGAAGTAAAGTACTCATACCAAATGGATTCTATAAACAGAGACCTAAGCAACTACTGCTGAGTTTAAAAATAGATTCACTGTAATATTTACCTGTAAATCTTTTGTGTTGTTCAACTTACTAGATATTCATTAAAACTCAACCAAAATTAACTTTTCATTTTCTTTAATTAAAATAAGATTTCTTCATGTATATTTGCAAACTCTGGAAGTATTTATTTATTTTTATTCCTCTTCACACCATTTTCTTAAAAATGAGAAGAATTCACCTAATTAAATTGTGTAGTCGCACACATGTACATGTATGCGTATCTAATTATGAAAAGATACACAAACTGTTCTGGATGGAAAGTGGAATAGCTATCAGTAGGAATTAAGAATAATAATGTACATTCTTCCGTGTACAAATGTATCCTAGATGGTGCCACATGTGCTCAGGCAGCAAGAACAACTAGCCCTAGTATAGGGCATACAGAAAAACTAAAGCGAAAACTTGCAGATCTTGGGTAAGTATTTTGTTATTTAAAATACTTATTTTTTTTCATTAAAAGGATTAAAAGTAAAATTTCAGGGATGTATCCTGATGTTTTCTGATATTCTTGTAGGGCTCCCTTGAGAAGGAGTTCAAACAAGGGCAAGAAGCGGAAAGAGAAAGAAGCTATTAGGGTGACCTATGGCAGTAGGTATGGGTAAACGATTGAGGATGCAAGAAATGATATGCCAGAAACATTGGAAAAACCTAATCATCCTAGCAGATGGGAACACTAACAGTTCCACTGACTTCATATGAATAAGCATTAAGTTTTGAGATAACCTTCTGAGCTTACAAACCTAGATTTCTTAACTAATGAAAGACTAACATATAATCTAAAAATACTTGGAAGCTTATAATATCGTGTGATCACTAATACTGTTGCATCCACTAATGGGATTTGCAGAAATAGGTTATCAGAGCTGGCCTACAAGATGCACACACAGTCAGTTAATAATACCCATGAACCAGAAATCTTGACACAATTCCACATACATTTTTGAAAAAGCCCTCAGAGTGAGAATGAGCAGCAGCTGTTCACTGCAGTTTCACGGCGCTCACATCAGGAATGCTTTCAGAAGGGTTTGTTTCTGAAGATGAACATCATAAGTTGAAAATAGATAGGAAAAATGCTGACTGCATTTGTCACATCACCAACTCTCAGGGAAGGAATTGTGAATTCCGTGTGAGATCTGATGAGACCACATCACCAGCATCTGGACTCTGAATAAATAAATGAATGTTCAAAATGGCAGGAAGCAATCTTCTCTGCAAAAGCCAGTGTAGATTTTTACTGAAGGTCTCTCCTCACGTACTGATGAGTCTGGTAAGATCATAGCTACCGAGGGTGATACCTGGTTCCAGGTATGAAAGACAAGTTAATGTCAGGAGTGCTAAGCAAACTTAATACGTTCCAAAAGTCTAGAAGGGACATAGCAACTCAAAAACTCTCTGCACATAAAACAATGCAAAAGAAAACCTCTATGATAAAAGATCTGTTGGAAGAAAGCAAATTTTGAATGCTACTCAGAAAATCATTGTGGTGGAAAACCAGTATGTAGCTGTTTGTGGAGTTTTGCTGACAGTCTAAGATATGGAGACCCAGTGACAAGTATATTGTGTAGCTCCGTAAAAACAGAAAAGCAAAAGAAACCTTAGGCTTCGCACTTACTACCTCAGGCGAACTGTACTGAAGTGCAGAGTTTTGTCTCAGCATACATTTGTACATTTGTATCCTGCAAATATCTGGCAGGATCTTCAGTGATCTTAGGCAGCAGTCGCCGCCTCTGCACTGGTGTCAGAAAACCTGTTCCAGTTGGTTCCACTGATGCGTCTGCTTGGAGTCAGTGATATTCACTGCTGGATTTCCCTAGGGACAGGGAGAGATTTGTTAAAGCAAATTCTCTGCACCTCTGTGTAAGGCAGCTAGTGCCCTTAGCAGAGTATTAAACATCACGTAGCATTTAAATACCAAGACACAGGGTGGGGGAAATAAATATATACTTCTTTGTAAGAACTTGGTATGTTCTTTATACCAACATCATATGATTTGTGAGATCCCATAGGTATCTTCCTTAGAGAAAGCAGATCTCAGCATAGAGAGATGAGCTGCTTATTAGACCATTTGATAAATCAGTTGTGTTGTTTATTAATATTTCTGAGATTGGATACAGTTACTCAAAAGAAAGTTTAATACTTATTTCAAACTTCAAATCCATAAGTATTTCTAATTCTCACTGTACCTCTGAAAACTGGAATGTTATTATTTCAGTATGACTTTTTAAACACACTTTGTCACTTCCTTTGTTACTATCTCCAAAGAATTTGCCTCAGAAGAAATGTGAGGATGTTTTCTCTACAGTCCAAAGCTGTATAAGCTCTTTGAAAGAAGGAAGATGATGATGATCAAAAGACATCCTGTTATAATTATGTCCATTACAGCAACTGATTGATGTAGAATTAATCACGCTGGGCGTTGCATGCATTATTTTACCATTGCTAAAAAAACCAGCACTCAGGATGTGTAAATAAAATCCTGAATTATTTCCTAAGACTACTGCTAATGTTACATATATAAAAAAATTCCCCATTTAAGTAAGAATTATATATTCCCCTGCCTGAAGCTAGGTGATTTGGACAACGTCATTTTGTTTTTCTTTCTACTTTCAAGAAAGATTAGAGGATGAGGGAGGAGTACAGGACTGAGTCAAATACATCTACCTTTCTATATGGACCCAAAGGGAAGGAGGATTCTTCTGCTTCCATGGGTGGGGGCCCTTTGACAACCTCAGTTTCATCCACACAGAAAAGAGGCTTCACAGTGTACAAAGCTCTAGTGATTATGTTAATAATAATGATTTAGAAGCTGTCCAGAAGGTAGTAGCAGAGGGGAGATTTACATACATGCAATTTACTGGTGGCTGCTAGGAGCAGTAAAAGTTTAATGCTCTGAAACAGTAATATATACATTGATATAAATAATATGAGAATATGACATATGCATAAGTTCTTTGAGGCAGACACTTTGCATAGTTATTTTTAATTTACATACTGTACTGTTGACATGATATATTTGGCAAATAATTTAGGCATTTTATTGTATAACTGCTACCTTTGCCTTGATCGCATTATCCACTGCAATCTTTGTTACTACAAAGAGAAAAACTGATAATATCACATACCTGTTTCTTTCATTTTTCTATATTAATATTTTAATATTTAATAACTTTCAAATCAAGATAGTAATACTCTATCAATATTTAGCTGTTGTAACAAAGGCACATCTCCGTAGGTGGATACACACGCACCTGATTCCTTCTGCCTGTGCTCAAAATCCAAGCCAGACCTTCTCAGGGAACCAGAGCCTGCTTGGGTCAGTGCTGAGTCTAGTCTATTTAATCGTGCTGAGATACCACGGGGGCTCAGAAATACACCAAGACAACACGTGGCTTCTTGACTGGAGCTGGTTCACATCTGAACGGCAGGAGTACAGGCGTTTTTAGCTGGTGTCTGTTGGTGGGCTGTATGTAGTCTTTTTAAAAGAGCTTGAGTTAGAAAAGGAATCAACCCCCCCCCACTTCTTTTGCTGAAAGAGAGATTTCAGGCATGCCCCTACCAGCTGCGTGCCACTCAGTTCTTCAGTCACAGTTACAGGGAATGTCACTCTTTCTACGGTTAACTGCCTCTGCAGCATTTTGTTTTCTCTTATTTTGTAATCTAACACATATTCCTGCTCCTTTCTCTTGAACAGGACCGCCAGAGAGATGCTGCAGAAATCAGCAAACACTAAACCTTTAGCAGAGCGATCCTCCTCTCTCCCACACTGTGTACCATTCACATGGTATGGAGAGAGTGGCAAGGGATCCAATTCTTCTAGCAACCTGCCATCGCCTACCAGCTCAACTGAGCCTTCCTCTGAAAATATAAGTCCAGCTAAAAAAGGGTCAAAGGTAGAAAATAAAAACTACCTTATTCCCACTGTGTTGAGTGGCATAATTGGCTTCATGTTTCTGGAAAAAGAACAGGCCAATATGTGACTACTACAATAAACAGTGCATGGTGTTCATTGTACAGTAAAAGCTCATCCGAACAGAACATCTCTGTCATTGTACCATTTCGCATTCTACCTCTTTACTCTGTCTTACTGTACATTAATTCAGTAAACTAACTGTGGTGTGCTGTACCATAACAAAAGCAAGTGGTGCCAGTGGAAATTAGCATTTGGATCCACTGAACAAATGCTAGATTTGTGTATTCAATTATAGAGATTTTCTGCATTCTTCAGGACTTATTGTGGGAATACCTACCCATGTTCAAATGAGGCATTTGCAAGTGAAGAAATGCTGTATGCCGTCAGTCATCTGCCTTTTTCCCCCCAGTAATGAAATCCGTTTGTCATGCATGCTGGATGTTGGATTTAATACTCTATATGACGATGCCTGAACTGTAAATATGAACTATTGCAATTTAATACATCTGTGTGATTCCCTTCTATGTGCATGAATGTTTCAGCATGGTAACTCCTTAAATAACCCTTAGTTACAGCAATATACTTAGCTTTGTCATGTTTATTTTAACTTCTGGAAAATATTTCTCTGCCTGTATCTTCCTGTAACTTGTAGCAGTTGACTTTTTGTATTGGTCTGGTAAAAAGAAACAGATAATGGTTCTCAACTTTTATGTACAGGAATATGAATCAGAAATAGAATTTCTCTGTCTTCTGCAAACACATGCATGTACAGAATAGCAGTTTCCACAGGCATTTCTTACTCTTTTGGTGCCAAAAGTTGGTGATACGTTACTACTGCTGTGCACCAAGCTATGCAAGGTCATAGCTGTGCTTGTGTTGCCTAGCAGGGAGAGCAACAATAGGCTGACCAGTCCAAATCAGTTTGATAGAGAAGACCATAGATGAAATCTGTGAAGATTAAAGAGAAACTAATCAGTTACCTGGGTTCTTTTGAAAAAGAAAGATGAGGATTAGATAAAGAATCCTAGAATCATAGAATGGTTTGGGTTGGAAGGGACCTCAAAGATCATCTAGTTCCAACCCCCCTGCCATGGGCAGGGACACCCCCCACTAGACCAGGTTGCCCAAAGCCCCATCCAAACTGGCCTTGACATCCACAGCTTCTCTGGGCACCCTGTTCCAGTGCCTCACCACCCTCACAGTGAAGAATTTTTTCCTTATCTCTAATCTAAATCTACCCTCCTTCATCTTAAGGTCATTAGCCCTTGTCCTATCACTACGTGATAAATCCTACTTGTGCCTTTAAACATTGTATAAAAGTAATTTTCAAATGGGGAAAAAGCACCCCCTTTTACAGTTAGTATTAGGTTGAGGTTTTGGGGTGCGGTTGTCCTGCTATCATAATTATTCACAGGCCTTGGCTATCTTGTGTTTTTCCTGTAGAAAATTAAACTTTAAAGACTTAAATTCATCATAAGGCTGCAGCTTGCACAAAATAGAGGTGAAAGAAAAATCAGAGTACTTAAAAAAGAAAAAGATGTTCTTCACACAACAGGAGGTAGAGCTGTTGAAGTTCTGGCCTAAGAACGCTGTGGGGGCTAAAAGTCTGCATATTAAGGAAGCTGCTGAGATATTCTTCTCCTCTATAAAGAGTTGGGAAGAGCAGAATAGGAATGCTAATCGTAGGTGTGAGAAAAGTGATCATAAAAACATTTTGATGTTCTCTGTAAAGTTTGCAAGCTCTTAAATTAACAGTTCCTATACTGCTATTCAGGTTTTTAAAGCACAGTGTGATACCAATATTTAGTTGGATTTTCAGCAGAACTAAGAGGACCAACATTTGATATTTTTGGAAGACTTCTTGTTTTCAGGAAAGATAGATCAAATATCTTGGGAGGGGGGATAAAAGAATAACTTTTTTAGTGGTTTCTTTTGTTTTGATGTTTGCATCCATTTTTTTAAATTGAATGTCAAAGGTGAATTGAATTTGATATTCATTTAGATGTTAGAGTAGCAATTAGAGGTCTCCGTGTCATCAACTGTATATTCAAGTTAAACAGAATATCATGGCGTCCTTAATTTTTTATAGGTTTTGGGTTTTTATGGTTCTCACTCTAATGCAAAATACTTGTTAATTTTTGTCTTCTGCTGATGGTAATTTTTCTGTATTCCTGAAAAATATGTGCACGCTTTTGCTATTCTTTGCCGTGAGGTGTGATGTCTGTCATTGCATTGTTACGAAAAAATAGGGTTTGTTTTATGGTTATTAGTAGAGTAAATAACATTCAATGTCCAAAGATCTCTTTTACTTTCAATTTCAGTTTTTTCTAAACATATAAGCAAAGAGGGAGGAGAATCCTTTCACTTTTCTAGGAGATTATTTGAGACTCAGAAGTGGATTCACAGGATATTTTCCTGCTCTTTAAATAGCATTTTTCACTTCTCTCTGCTAATTAATCCTCTGTCCTATTCTTTCTGCTACTGCCTGTGCTACGCTTGTCCTAAATATTTGGAGGACGGTAAAATGTTAGTGATTAACCCACAGAAGCTGTAATTTAGCTCCAGGATGAGAGCCAGCATTTTAAGAGGGTGTCTGGAAATTGCTTTCAGACCCCTTTGCTGTTCATTGAGGCATTAAGCTGGCAAAGATGTCTCTTGAAGTACACTGTGGTAAAAATACTGTGTATTCTATAAATATTAACAATACTAAAAATTAGGCTTCCTCGTATGTATTGTAACTGGTTTGGTAAATGATTGAAATCACTCCTGAACTATGCCAGCCTGGAAG
This sequence comes from Aramus guarauna, assembly GCA_013400195.1. NCBI lineage: Eukaryota > Metazoa > Chordata > Aves > Gruiformes > Aramidae > Aramus > Aramus guarauna. The sequence continues at coordinate 433,034 of VXBL01002620.1, forward strand.
ACAGAAAGCAAATTTCCCTTTTAGATGCACATGAGATTGTTTGTTCATTCTAACTCATCTTTTTCTCCACAGAATTTCACGTTCAACGATGATTTCAGTCCTAGCAGCACAAGTTCAGCTGACTTGAGCGGTTTAGGAGCAGAACCTAAAACCCCAGGTTTCTCCCACTCCTTAGCACTGTCGTCAGACGAGGTATGTTGATGAAATTGTTTCAGATGGGAAATAGTTGTTTTCTTTCTCCCATGGCATTTTGCTTACTCAAATAATAAAGGGATATTTTTTTAGGCAGTAGAATGGGAGAAGAAAATCTTGGTTTCTAGATTATGATTTTTCTTGTTCGTATAATAATGACTTGAAATAAAGGTCCTGTGGTGTTATCGTAAGAAAATAGAATGCAGTTGGTTTCCTAAGAGATGCTATATCCTCACACATTTCAATACATTTTTCCTACATTCTAAATGAGTACATGTGGACCCATAGATACATATATACATACACTAAATTAGACATAATTGAGACAATTTTGAGAAAATAAACATACAGATTGGTTTGGTAAATATATTTGAGATGTAAGGCATCTTCACGTAGACTAATTTTTACCCTGATACATTAAAATAATTATGACCTGTACATGCAGTAATTTTGTGTTACTGTACCTGAATATTTGTATATTGATTAGAATTTGTATGTGTTAATCCACTTTGCATTCTTCGTGCTTGCTTTGCACAGTGGATTTGAATACGGCTTCTTCAAACCAGTCTTTTTGAACAATGATAATGTGAAAAAGCATTCCTAACCCTGTAAATTGGTGACATAATTGAGCTGAATATAATATATTGAAAATAGTTTTCTTAAGGTACTAGTTTTGTAACTCAGTGGTCAGTGAAGGTGCACAATTTGACAGTAGCTGACAGCGTGTCCTGTGGACTCAGGACATCTGTGCCTTTGTTCTTTCTTCATGTGAGGTTTGAGCCAGGGTTTTGTTCCAGAGAGGAGGAACTTGAAGTATCTGTGTCTTATTCTTTTTATGATAGTTAGGTTTGTTCTGTTACTGCCTGCATGCTTTGCATGGGTTTAAAGACTGAGAGCTGTTTCGTGCAACCCCATTTGCCAAAATGCAAGTCTACAAGACCAACCATTGTTTAGAGGTTACTTACTGCAGGTAATAAAGGGCAAAAATTTATAAGAACCGTAGGAGAGTGCAGACAAGTCTGAAAACAGCAAACTCATCGTTTAAACTTTATTTAGTATTAATACTATATTGATAATACATTTCATTCTCTTGCCATGTTTCATTCCCCTTATATTAAGTATTTTATTGTGACAATGCCCTATATGGAATTCAAAGCTTGGAAATGCTTTCATTTTGCTTGTTTGGCTCTTTGTCACTTCTAAAATACCAAGCCTGAACAGGTCTATAAAAATGAATGTGTTTTCTCCATCTTCTGCTGTATGCCAAATTGCAGCCTCCGAATGAGGCAGCGTGTTCAGCGAGAGCGGCAGTGGAAACCTCCACAGCCACCCTGCAGGGGATCAGGCCAGCCTTGCTCTTCAGCCTTCCGTAGCATTTTGCTGCAAGCACTCCTCTGCTCAGGCTTCTCTGGCAGATCTGACACAGTTATTTGAAGGAGATGAAAAAAAATGAAAGGGTGGGGAGGCAACCCAGTTCTTGCAGGTTGTTCTCCTCGAATTAAGGAGCTTTTGCTCTTGCAATTGGAGCCATCAGGAAGGTTCCCACTGGTTCTAGGGTGTCAAGACCTGGAACTCCAAGGGGGTTTCATTGACGCAGTCTCAGGTTTAGCTGCAAATCATGTGTGTGCTGAGCTTTCAACATAACCTCTCTGCTTCTGGAAATAATTTTCTTTAAAGAAATCTCTTTGGCTTTCAGTAGCCATATCTGTTTGCAAATCTTGGTGCTGCCCTTGCCTGAACTTTTACATGCTGTTACATGTTCTGTATTTTGTTTCTATAATGCTTTTCTTTCCCATTTCTTTGTTGCTCCCTCACTCAGAGCCTGGATATGATTGATGATGAGGTGAGATACTAGTGTGCTGTTGTGGTGAATTGTGTGACCATCGCGTGGCAACGTATCGTCTCATTTGCAGATTCGCATTTCTTGTTTTACGGTGTTGTGTGGCAAACCCCCTTGTTTGAGCAGAACATGCAGATGTCACTGGCTCCTCTCTCCTTGAGTTCCCCTCTCCTTTCTGCTAAGAGTTTTCAAGGCTATAGCAAATTGCAGTTTTTGCAGTTTGCTGCAATGGAGAGGAGGGTCGGTGTCAGAGCAAATCCACCAGTCCAAGCTTCAGCTGCACTGAGCTCCTGCTGGCGATAAGAGAAGGAAAAACCATCCTTTCCCCAGCCCTGAGAACTGGACAGCCAGAAGCTGAGAGCTCCCAGCATCATCTAACCCAGTGCAAAAGCTGCTCTAACAGCAGACAGCTGCTGCAGCCTGTAGCAGCTGCTTTGCTGACCGTAGCTGGGACAGAGTAGCTTTTGTTTCAGGCCCCGCTGGCGTACCCCTGGGTGGGATAAAGTGGCAGAGCAGGGCCATGGGGCTGCTCCGGCAGCTGATGCCCCACCTGCCCCTCCTGGTGCTGTGTTCGTGCTCTCCTCCGCACCAACGCAACGTGGCGAGAGCAGAGCCAGGGCTGTGGGATCGCTGTGTGTTCCTGACCGCTCCTCTGTGTTGTCTCATAGTCTTCCATAGATAGTATCAGTCTCACTGACTGTTTGATGTCATCACTTGGAACTTCAGAGGGGGTTTCTGAGGGTTTTTTCCCCTGAATGTCTTGTTTTACAGCTTAAACACATCATAAAGATTTGTGAATAAGGCTGGGAAGTGGAATGCAGAATTCATTGCATCCTTTAGAAATGTTCTCATTTGAAGGATAAAAATCTTGCGAGGGAATGGGAGCATACCTGTTTTGAATTGTGCCACCTGGCCATTTCAGTCCCTCTTTGGGTTAAAAGGAATGCCAATTCCTTTTTCTTTGTCTATTTATAGATAGAAGACTTTTTGGGTACCTTGTACCATTTCTTAGTTAGATACAGATATAATATAGCAGTGTGAAATTGTTACTGTAGTGTAAAGGTAGTACTGATACCTCTGCTCTGATGCTGGCGGTTTGTACAGAAAAATGTTGTTACTTGTCTGTGTTACACTTTTAATAATAATGCAGCATGTTTTTGTCACAGATCCTTGACGATGGACAGTCTCCTAAGCACAGTCAGTGTCAGAGTCGTGCTGTTCAGGAGTGGAGCGTGCAGCAGGTTTCCCACTGGTTAATGAGCCTGAACCTTGAACAGTACGTTTCCGAATTCAGTGCCCAAAACATTAACGGGGAGCATCTCCTTCAGCTGGATGGGAGTAAGCTCAAGGTAATTGACTGACTGGACTTCAAGACTAACTGTAGTATTTGCTATCACTTTAGGTAATCTTAAAGGAAGTAAGAATTCAGCCAGGAAACAGTGAATCCCTGTGTGTGGAGTGGTGATAGACTAGAGTAATAAACAGAGTATAAGGGGAGTATAAAGCCAGAGCAACACGTTAAGAAATTCCCATATGCACTTGGATTTAGAAGCTTCAGAAATAGAGGGCATTTGCTTTGCGAAATCTCTGGGTGTGTATAATGTACCCATATTTGCATGTGTAAATCATATAGCAGCATGTATAAGTGGTATTTGCATGCACGTATTTCTCATCCAGCTCTGTTTTGCGAAAGGGTGATTCAGAGAAGATAGTAAATAGACATACATCGGAAATAGCAACCGAAAAACGGATTAGTGGGATACGGGAGGCATAAGCTGATACCAGTTGTACTATGTTAGAACTACATGCAGTTTTGATGTCTAAAGTATGCATTGTTTCTTGTAGTAAAAATATGAGCCTACTTTTGTCAAAAATAATTACAGGAAGGAGTTGTGGGAAGCTCAGCAGATCTGAAAGTCCAAGTTTGGTGTTTCCTTTCTGAAATTTTTTGCTGGCATTTCACTAACTCTAGGGGTTTTAGAACAGAGCAAGTAACTTTTGACTAAGGCATAGCAGTAAGAATTGGGAAGTTGAGCTCTGTGTGGACTTAGATGACTTCAGGCAAATAGTTTAATCTTTATTTGCCTCATTTGATCAATGAAATCAACATTGGTGGTGGCAATGCGATCTAATTCTTTAATATTCTAGAAGTGGAAGGCATAGAAAGTAGTACAGAAGTGTATTTCTTACACATCAGTAATGTATCTGAGTCTGTCTGAATTTTGCTTAGTTGTTATAGTCTTCTACCTAAGAACAGTTATTACTAGATTATGAAATAATTGTGATATATTAAACTCTATGAAATTATTTTTGTTTTTTAATTTTGTTTTCCCCACCTCAGGCTCTTGGTATGACATCTTCCCAGGACAGAGCAATCATTAAAAAAAAGCTAAAGGAAATGAAAGCATCCTTGGAGAAAGCTCGCAAGGCTCAAGAGAAAATGGAAAAGCAAAGGGAAAAGCTTCGGAAGAAGGAACAAGAGCAACTGCAGAGGAAATTGAAGAAAACAGACAAGTCTTCATCAGATGCAACAGAGGGCACTAATGAGCAGTGATAAGCAGAAGTGCTGCTGTGTTAGGAAAGTGGAGGCACTTCAAGGGAAGAGAAACTCACATCCACTCTGGTGCCCCTTCAGCTTTCTTGTATTCATTACACAAGAGTGTGTACGGAGAAATGGAGCTATACATAGAATGACATAGGGAAATTTATATCGTGTAGTTTTATTTTCCCGCATATCCAGTTCACGCTCGTTGCTGTTGCCATGTGAAACGACCCCGGCCCCTCGGTTTGTTTTGTTGTTGTTGACAGCTAACAGATTTCACATTTGTGTGGCGGTGTTTCCTTCCAAACTACTCTTCTCTATTGAGCTCTCTGTGTTTGGTCACTCCAGTAACCAGCATGATGCCGAGGAACATGGTCCACTGCTTCACCTCTTCTGAATAGGATGGCCAGTCAAAACAATTGGTGAACATTTCTTCGGCTGGGTAAAAGGAGGTGTGCTCGGTCTGGTAAGAGCTGACTTAACTTTCTAACTGGAAGGTCAGCTTCTTTGTGGTGTTTGGATACTTAGTTCCATCTACTGGAGTAAGTTTCATCTTGCAAGTGAAAGTACCTTGAAGTGACACGGCTCTGGAAACACAACTGTTCAGTGACTTCTTATTATACACTGGAGATAAAGACAGGAGAGTCGATATTCCCCCTGGGTAAAAGACAGGAGGTGAAACTCTTTCTGTTAACTGTACAATAGTTAATCCAGGAAGGAGGCAAAGCCTTAAATGATTATGTGGGTTTACACAGAAATCTGAGGATAACATTTATCCTTTAGATATCTGAGCAAGGATGAATTTCTAACTAGAGCACAGCATATAGATCTGTATAAATTTCATTGTGCTCCCAGTGTGTAGGCAACTTTCTTACAGCACACTCCGCTTTCTTTTTCATGTGTTTTAAACAGGAAACTGGCTTTATTTTGTTTCAATGTTGTTCGGGTTTTTTCCAGGAAAAACACCACATCTTCAGATTCATTCTCCAATAGGCATTGGGAGAATAAGCTTTGTGCTGTGCTGTTATGAAGCTGTTTTTGGAAATAATTATCAAACTTGAGTCTGCTGAAGATTTTCAGTTTTTACAGAAGTGCACTTTAAGATGGGAGATTCTGGTTAAAATTGAATTTAGTACATTGCTGTTAAGATCAATGCTGCCATGGAGGTGACAGTTGCTAAATCCAAAGCTGCCACATATTAACTGTTTTGATTGATGTGTTTAAAGAATATCCCCACCAAAACCTGGATTTTGGGGCATAGGCTGTAGGATGTTTTGATGGCTTAGCAGTGGTCGTATTACATCCTTCAGAGATTTCTGTTTCCTGGTATGTGAGGCCATCAGCAAAGCCTGCTGTGTAGTTTTGACTATGACAGAAGCAGCATATAGCTCACACTGCATGGTGTCACTGCCTCTGAAGAGCAGTATTAAAATATTGAGTATTTCTTCAAAAGAACAGACAGAGAACAGGCAAATATTCACAACAAGAAGCCAGAGGTATTAGCTTACTGCTTTATGGTCAAAGCTAGCGACGTAGCAGCATTTATGGTAGAAAAATGTCACTTCCTTTTCATGCATCCTGGAAGTTGCAGTCTTCATCTAGTCATGCCAACCCATAAATTGTTTAAGATGTTGATGCAAAGTTAGAATCCTGAACTTAAAATTTTGCCAGACTAAAAAATGCAAATATTGAGTTCTTTTGCAGAAAATGTTTTGTTTAGTTTGGCTTGGCTTCTCTTCTGCTCTGTACTTTATGGCATTCAGATTGGTGTCTGTAAAGTTCTCTGAAGCTCAGATTTGAAACAGTTGGGGTGCAATGTTTATAGCTAAATTTCTTTTGATCCTAATAATTTCTTTGACATGTAAAATGGTCTGTCAACTGAGAGAGCCTAGTTCATTCAAAATTAACACACAACAGATCTACTTAGCATTAGCTTTGTTTTTCCTTCCAAGTCCAGTTTCTACAAGTTTCTGGTGTATATTTTATTCAGCTCTAAAAGTGAAATTGCTATAAAAGATAATTCCTGATATTTCTAAAGGCTTGTGATGTTTTTCTTGAGATAGATCACTGGCAAAAAATACACCTGCAAACAAGAATTCCACATTGCAGTGAATCTTTCTGCACTCATTGTAGGAGAAAAATTGTACAAATGTTTAACAGCCTCATAAAAATTTCATTCTGTTCTTTTAGGACGTTATCAATTTATATTTGAGTAAGCAAAGTTATCTGGAACAAACTGGAAATTTAATATTTTAAATACAATGTTGATAAATGCATTCGATGATGATTTTCTTTTAAAATTATGTTTACATTGTAGTAATGCGTAAGTGGTTGTATATAGTAGTCTAAGGTGGTGTCCTTGTTTTATGTTCTTTGTTTTCATAGAAACCTGAGCAGACTGCTTGGCATTATAGATTGAATTTTCATTCTTGCTGCTTAGAACAGTGCCTAGTTAATCTCTTCATAAATCAGATTCTTATTCTGCAGAATAACTAATTCGACTTAAGTCCTTTAAGTATTCAGGGGGGTTTATTGCTTTGTGGTAATGTTACTTTATTATTCTCAGACTAAAAAAAAAAAACAACAAAAAACAAACCAACAAAAAACCTAACTTAAAAACCCTCCTAGTTCCTTAAATTTAAAATAAAACTATAAAATGCGTTTTGATCAACCCATGAAAACTCCATGCAATGTCAAGACTTTTGCTCTTCTTTCTGTGATAAAAGAGATTTATGTGGTTCCTTTTATTAAGTATGGCAACTCATTGTTGGGACGCACAGAAATGTCACTGGATAACAGATGTAAAGCACAGTTTGAAACTTTCGTTACTGTTCTGTAGGACCTTTAAAGTTGTGTTGCATTTTTCCCCATGTATTGTGTAATGATATATATGAAACAAAAGATACGGATGTCTCATCATTCTTAACTTAAACTTCCTGTAGATCAATGCTAAGTCGGACTAATGTGGGGTTTTGATGTAATAAGAAGAAACAAATATTCCGTGCTAAATGACTGGAAAGACTTTCTCTTTTGGCTCACCTGCAAATGTAACTGTTGCGTACTTCTGCTTATTTATTTGTGGAGCTAAAGCAATTTTGATTCTGCTGACTTGCCTGGCCCCCTTTAAACAGCTGTGCAGGCACTGTGGTGTTTCCACACCTCTAGCCGTGCATCTGTGTCGTCTTTACACCTCGGTGACCACAGCAGGCTGCTGAAGGTAACTTCTCCCTGGTTATGATGGTAGGCCAGTTCTGTAAACTCTAGTTCTGCTCGTTGCTGTGGTATTGCCAGGTTGTGAATATATCGAGCCTCTGAAAGGGTGAAGAAAGGAGAGTTAGCAAAAAATGGGACTCTGAAAAACAGAAAATAAAAGATACAACACTGCAGGTTACTTTAGTCCTAAAAAAAGTAGTGTTTATACTGAGACTGTGGACAGCGGTGGCTCCTTGCTGTGTCCGAAGCAGCCAAACATACTGACATTACTTGCTTCCAGCTCGTATTTTCCCATGTGGGGGAGTGCTGCACCCGTGCGACTTCCGTGTTAGAACTCCCCAATTCAGTTGCAGTCTGGCTGGGCAGGTCAGGACCAGGGCACAAGGAAGGAGCCGAACCCGTTCATTGCAGTGCACAGAGTATTCGCCCGCTGCTGCTTCCATTTTGCCCACCGCTCTGAGCGGGTCTGGCGGGGGTCACTGCAAGTGGGGCCTCTTCTAGATCATAGGTTAGAACTGCACAGTAGAACAGAAGCCAGTAATAAAAAGCTGAACAGAGTTAGGTGATGTTTGCATCTCAGAGTACGCAAATGCTTTGGTATTTTTTGAACTTTTTAAATTTTTTTTGCAAAGACATCTATTGTGCCATGACCCTAGTCTGCTGCAGGGATCCCACAAGAATTGAGCTTCTACTAGAATTACTGAGCAGCTTTCCTCTGAAGCTTGCCAGTCCTCAACTCTCATTGACATTCAGAGGTGCTTGACACTGAGCATCGAGGTTCCTCATGCTTCGCTGCTTCTCTGCGAGCCTCCCGTCCTCCTGAGCTGCTCCACCTTCACCTCCTGGCTCATGTGCTGGTGAGTAAGAGGTGGGCAATGTTGTGTGATTTTTGAGAATTATGCTCTGCTTTTAAGTTAGAGAAAGAAATGCCACTCCTGTTAATAGCCCAGAATCCAGTTCTACCGTGGAAAAGAAGAGGATCATTACTTAGTTGTGTTTGGCCAAGAAGTACCATTCCAGGTACCAACACAACACTGAAAATCAAAAGGAAAGGTTTGCACAGATGCAGCTGCAGTTCTTTACAGCACCTGCACTGCAGTCTGTACTGTTTCTCCGTGCGGAAATTTAGGGGAGGTTTGCAAGAATTAAGTCTTGTGTTGATTTCTTAGCCGTGTGTTTACAGAGAGAAGATATTGTCAAGGCACAAGTAAAACCTGATCTTGCTCTTACTAGGTGTGGCCTCACTCCCTGCGCTATCATCAAAGTGATAGAGGGGCTGGACCCTTTTAATAGCACTTCCCTCATTTTGTGCTCTCCCTCACTTGAAAACCTCAGGAAACGTATGTCGTGGTCCAAAATGCTAAAAAGACAGGTTTGAAAAAAGCAGCACATATTTAATTAAGTTGTAAGTCTTTAACAATTGAAATGGGCTGAGTGCACAGAGCAGTTAGATGGTTTTGGTTTAGTTTTGTTAAATTAGTGATTGAAAATAATGAAATCAACTAATCTTTCTAGAAATGTTGAAGTGATTTGTGGCTTGAGTCCCTCTTTAAACAAACACGTATGGATTTGTGTGTGTCCATAAATACGTACATACACGGGTATTCATACAGCTTTACACGGCACTAGTAGCGATAAGCACACAGGTAGGTGTGCGTTACAGGGCTGGAGGAGCAAAGCGCTGCCCCTCGTGCTCAGCCCTGTCTGCTGGTGGCTTTGCTCCCTCTTCTGGGGTTTTATGTGGTTTTGCAGATCAGAAGATTTTAATGTTTTGGGTTTTTTAAAATCATATACAGAATGGTCCTCTGCAGGTCCTTCTGCATGTGGTCCTCCGGTTGATTTTTGGGGGTGGGAGGTTGGCAAGATGGGTTTACTGGAGTGTCAGTATTCTAAGAAGGAAATCCTTCTTGCTGTTTTGAACCTGGACTTTGATTTCTATTGGAGCGCTTCCAGCAGCTCATTCCTGAGCAGGATCGTGAGTGACACCTGGGGTGACTTCCCCACTCAGCACAGTGGAGTGGGGGTCAGCTGCAGATTGCACGGTCCCTTTTGCTAACCTCCCGTGTGGATTTTACTGTACTTTTTCCACCTGTAAAACTGATTTTTTTCGAAGCTGTGACACCTTAGTCATGACATTAAGCCCTCCGATCCCTCATTATAAAATGAGCTTTCTGTTACTAACCAGCAGTACTAATGGGTGCTTTTGCTGTCAGCATGATGTAATAATTTAAAAAATGTACATCTTCCTGGAAGGTTTGGCGGTAGTGCCTTGAGCTGCCTGTTTCTTTGGGAAGTTTAGACTGTGTAAGAACGAGCCGTAGGGTTTGTGAAACCTGGTCTGCTGGGTTAGGCAGATTTCTTCTTCCAGAGCAGGGAGAGGTGAGGAGGACTCGCAGCTCGCGAGATCGGCTCCAAGGCACGTAACCCGGGAGCCTGAGCCTCCTGCCGGGGTTTTGGCGGGAGCTTCGTCACAGCAGCGGAAGCGGGTTCGGACTCTGGCACAGGAGCATCTGAAGGAAAAGGGGATCCCAGGGCACCGGACATAAGGACTAACCAGCCCGTTTGGAAGTGGGGAGTGCACAGTGAACCTCTTCTGACTCGATACTTTCCCATACGCATTTACTGTCTGAACAACTGCTTTCGTATTTTCCAGTCACGTTGCAATGGTAACTCACTGGTCACTGACGAGTGTTAGACATATTGCTAGAAGACCAGGCAGCTAAAAGACTCAAATGCACTGTGCTCACTGTAAAAATTGGCTTCTTATATAGTTTCTTTTTATATGGTTGAAGAGGTGGTTGCGCTTCTGATTTTTTTCCTTTTTCTTTTTTTTTTTTTTTAAGGAGGTCAAATGTATATGAAGTGCATGTTATCCTGAACTTTTTGTTTGTACATCTTGGTGTCTGATCATCTGCATGAAAGACACAGTAGTGCCATGTCTGAGCTTGTTCTCTTGTGCTTGGTTGCTATGAACTTCTCTAGATTGTTGAGTTTTCCCCAAAATAACTTTGGTTAATATTTAGTTATTGGGAGACATCATGGTGGCCCTTTGTTTTCTTACAGTTTAAATACAAACAACAAAGCCTTGTGGTTTAAAGTTAATTTGTTAGTGTAAATAAATTTCTTGCCAATGAGTATTATTGTTGTTAGACAACGAATGCAATAAAATGAGGAATCCTGAGTCTTTATTAGAATTTGTACTGAGTCCTCACTTTCCTGCCTGTTTGTTGGTCATTCCAGAAGGAATAATAAATGGAGAGCACGACTGGACAGCTGTTGCTGCAGGGGTCAGGCTCGGGGGGGAGGACGACCTTGCCCTGCTTGTTCTTTCTTTCCTTCTGCTCAGTGCTGAAGATTATTTTAATCCCAGCTGTTGGACAAATTGGCATGATTCACAGGCCTCTGAGTGGATCTCATTTACAATCTGTAATTATGTAAAAAGAAGTTAAAAACCGAGTAAGGAAAGAGAATGGTCTTTTTTCTTCATACGCAGATGAAATGCAGGATGCTGAGTTCTGCTGCAGGTTGATGTAAAAATAGGCTGCCTTCACACCGATGCTGGTCAATGTTCCTTTAAAAGACCGAAAAAAAAAGTGGTATATAAAAACATTTTACTATTTTACCCTCAAGTGTAGGTTAGTTATAATGGGCATTTTATCTTTAATGTGTCTCTATTTTTCTGTCTTTGATTTTAGTAAAGTATTAAGTTAGGGAAAAGCAGAGGGCACAGACTGTCCAATTTGTGTAGTCATTTCAGTGGATTTGCATCTGGCAAAATCTAGGCCAAATACTCTGCACTTAATCTGTCTAACCCAGTTCGTGTTTCCCAGCGGCTGAATCATAAATCTTGCTTTCTGCTAATACAGCCACCACTTGAAAGAAGACAAAAGAATCCTCAATCCATAAAATTATTATCTTAATTAAAATAGGTATATTAAGAGGCTGTAAATCCACAACTGACGTGTAAAATGTGTCTGCTCAGCAGCTTGCTAAGCCTGGAGCCATCTATACACATGTCCTCGTTGTTTGTGCAAGTTGTCTCAGATACCCGAAATGCCCAGAACCGCTTCATACTCTACTGCTTGTAAAAGATGATGGGTTATGCCCACCTCTGGGAAGCAAGCCCAGATTTTCCCTATGCAGCTTCCCTTGCAATTGGGAATCCAGGCTTGAGGCCCATCTCCCACTGGTGTTTCTGCCCCGAGACTGCCAGTGTGTTTTACCAAGCGGTGGGTTCGTGCTGAGAGGCAGAAGCTGTCCGCCAGCGTTGCTTCTGCTGCAACACGCCTGCTTGCCATCTCTGCGCTGCCCAGCACCACTGCAACGCGCAGTGGTCCCCGCACTGCGAGGCCGGGACACCCCTGGGGGGGCTGGCACCGGGCTTCTGACCTGCCGTGCCTCAGGTTAAAATTCAAAATTTTACTATTAGTAATAGCAGGTACTAAATCCTACCTACAAACTCTCTCCTCTCTTAGGACTGTTAGAAGAATATAAGGCCCGTTGCTTGCACGTGCTTCTGTCTGTGGGCAGACTGCTGGGAAAACCTTCAGTACAGAAATAGTTAAAAAAAAGAGGAAAAAAAAAAACCTGACAAGAGAACACATTCTTTATTTTCTGAAAGGCCAAACCCAGCAAAAAAGTAGAAGTTTGACAAGACCCAACAACATGTAGATTTGCTTATTTGAAGATGTTCTAAGCTCCTGGAAAACGTGAAATTAGTGTTTTGGTGGATTACTTCTACCACGGCTGAGAGACATGGACTTCCACAACCAGCGAGTCAATCCGGGACCGGCAGAGTGACTGGCGTTCCCGTGTTTCGGCCGTGTTACCACCACTGCAGCAAAACGCTGACTTTTAAGAAGACGGCGCTTACTTTACTTGAGAACAAATAGTGGCACAAGCCTAAAATAATTATTTTAAAATGCTAGTGCAGGACACTGATGGCTGATCACCAACAAGCTAATAGCCCAACCTCCCCTTACTGTGAGAACTTCCTACAGAGCATTTTTTTCTGCTTGGGCTCTATGAACAACGTCTGTTCCTCAAGGCTGAACATGGATTACAAGTTCCTGTAGGAAAGCACGCCGCTTCCCAGGGAAGTTGAAAATGTCCTGCAGGGAGAGCAGTTGCTAAGGAAGGAGCAGCAAACCCAGAGTTACGGTAAATCACATTCTCGGGTGCTTGGTGCAGTTGGCTGATGCCAAAGGCAAGTCCAGCAAAGGGATGAGACAAAAGCTGCCCTCGTTCGGGGCCGGCTCCGCTCTGGGAAGGGCTGTCTGCACGCCGTGGTTAGCAAAAGATTTGAAACTGTGATCCGAACAGATGAGTCCTCAGTCACCAAAGCCTCTGTAGGCAGACGGTAAACCCTGGGTAGTGCTCAAGTCCCCAGATAACTACGGGCATTTTGGAGAGGAGCTGTGAAAGCAGTTTGTGCACAGACCTGTGCCCAATAGACAAGGTCAATGAGCCACATGGTTAGCCTTAAAGCTGAAGTCTCCCCTTCCAGCCATCACTAGACCCCTGCAGCACGTGCTGTTTGTGTACGAAACATCACAAACACCAGCAACCACTATTGCTACATGGGGAGCTGCCGGCATCGGGGAGGGCGCAGCAGCCAAGCCGATACATCGCCGCTGCCGGCTCAGTGCTCAGCCCTTGCGTAACTTCTTGCGCCCAAGGCGGTGCCTTACGCCACGCTGTCTGTGCCAGCGGCAGCACGGGGTTTCGGGCCGGAGCAGACGCTCTGGGGACAGGCAGGGGATGTGGCAACACCCAGAGCCCACTGCAGCTGTGCAGAGGAAGGGGGATGGCACCGTCCCTCCCGTACAGCAACGCAGCCCCAGACATGAGCCCGGGCACCGACTTCTTGCTCTGGTTAGAGCTGCCCCCATCCCTTGGAGAAGGGGCGGTAACTCCTTCATACCAGTGGATGAAAGCCATTAGGCTTACTGGTGTGAGAAAGGAAAGGCACAGGAGGCAGAGGTGTCACCACACATTCGCTGTTCAGGGCCACTGCTCGCCCCAACCTTAGCTCACAGCAACGCTTCCTTCGGCCAGAATGGCCAAGCCCAAAGAGAGATGCAGACTTGCACAAACTCTGGCTCCTGTCTGTGTTCGAGCTGCTATAAAGCAGGTTATTTGCTCTGTCTTGTAGGCAGAAGTGCACCTGTGGTTTCAAAGTACTGAACTTGCCACGTACTGTCCAGATTAGAGAGGCCGTGGCTGGTGGTGGAGCAGATTGCAAGGAACAGCAAAGCCAGAATAGCAATTAGCACCCCGGGACTGGCTCTTTCTCCTCCTGAGCTCGCGCCTCACGAGCTGCCTGCCTTTCACCTCCGCGCAGCGGTGGCAGAACAGCAGCGAGGGAACGCTGCCGCATCAGCCGAGGGACGCAGGCGAGACAGCGGCCCCGGGCAGGTCTGTCTGGTGACACCGTTCGGAAGGGCAGCCGAGCTGCTGCAAAGTGCCAGTGCAGGAGGCAGCCCAGCGGCAACCCCGGCAGGGGAGCGGGCATGGATATCGCAGAGCCTTTAGCTGGATGTCAGCATCTTTCACAAAGCTGGAGCGGTGAGCAGAGGTGGGGACTCGCAGGACAAAACCAGCTGCAGGAGCTGCTCATTGGGTAAGAACACCTACGCTAACGACAGAAAAGCTTCTTCCCCGGGCACCAAACCAAGCGGCGGTTCAAAGCGGGGCTTCTGCCAGGCTAGCGTCTTGCTGTGCACACTGGAAAGCACAAGACTGATTCCCAACTTCCAAGGACTCTGAACTGAGTTTATTGCAAGTGATTGCTAACTAACACCTTTCTAAAAGCCACCAATCGATAGAAACCTGGACAGGTCTTTTAGCAGTTATCAGCAACTGCTGCGGGATGCACGTGAAGCGAAGCGGGTGCCTGCTGCCCAGCAGCATGGCGGGAATCGGCTCCGCGCGGACTGGGCGTTAAACACAGACCACGCGTGACCCACACTTGGAGGCAGTCACTGCGGCAAAGCGCCCAGAAATGTTCCCTTTGCCGTGACAGACAACAGTAATTGCTAATGCGCTTTTCACGGAAGGTGCTCGGGAGTTGCTGCCCGCTTTTTAAGAAAAAAAAAAAAAAAAAAAAAAGGCTTTTTTTAAACTCCCTTTGGAAGACTCATTAAGAAACCACTGCAAAGTGATGCCCCCCCTCTTTTCTCAATAGGATAACAGCAAATTTATGAAACAGTAACATCAGGAAATGGCTTAAAGGGGGAGGAGGGAAGAAATGAGACTGAAATAACATTTATTCTCCTTCCAGTTATTTCAGAAGCACTAGGGAAAGGCGACAGGAAGGTTCAGAAGAAGAACCCTTAGCACAGTCCCTGGCAAAGCCGAGGGCTCGGTGACAAGGAAGCACACCACACTGGTAGTTAGCAATTCTCATTTACAAAATCAGTTTTCTCTGGGGAAAAACAGAAATCCAGTCACAACAGATAATTCAATGTCTGACAGTTTAGTCATTTGTCATCTGAATTTGAACTTCAAGGTTACCCTTTGCTACTGACATGGGGTCCTTCACAGTACACAAACTCTAACTTCTCACCTTCAATTCAATTTCCTTTACTATGGTGTAAAACTCTTTTTGGAGAGGAAGGCTAAAATACATTTTGATGACTCTAGTTAACTTTTATTGGAACAGTCTTGTTGTTAGCAAATCTAGCAGAAGCTAAGTGAGTTCCCAAGGAATTAACTCCTTTCCACTGCAGCAGATCTTACCCACGAGACGAGCTATAGCTCACAGTAGAGCGCTCTGTGGAAGACTGTGCCGATGAGCAGTTTTCCCTCGTAGACGGATGCCACCGAGCTTCCCTGCAGCACAGAGCCGTTGTCGGCATAGACACGTGTCACCGCAGGCTCCTCCGAGAGGATGTTCTGGATGCGCAGGACCTGCCGGGAGAGGGGGAGATGTCTACTGAAATGGCTGCGGGTGAAAATCCTCCACGGATGGAGGGAACATCAGTATGTTAATTTAAACAAATTAGGTTGATCAGCTGCTGCTGACTGCAACCAAGTGATTCTTGTGATAGGGTCACAATTTCTGCTTCAGTGAAGCATGGTCCACGAAGACTATTTTTTTTAAGTGGTTGTGCAAGAGAGACTCCACGTCAGGAAGTACGGCAGGCAGTTATCCCCAGCACGAGGCACATGCACAGGTATTTCCAGCCTAAGGGTTACTTAAGATCTTCTCATTTTCATGCCTTTTCCAGACAGAGTAAACAACTGCCTAGTGTCATAAATCTACTGCTATTGAACATGGTAATTGTGCAAAATGTCTTATGGGGAGCTTCAAACAAGGCTGAGATCAAACGGCCACCAACCAGCCACCTGCACTCGCGGCCGCTAGCGCGGTGATGCCAGTACCTCATTGATTTCGGAAGGAAAGAAGGATTACAGTGTCGCCTACTGATGAACCACGCTCGCACAGATAAATCATTCCAGCGCGAACGTTTCTGGTCGTGCATTGCACTCAGTCAATTATTTTTTGTTTGGCAAAGAGGTGCTGGCTCGGTAATTAACACAGTTCATCAAAATGTGATTGCGTGGCCACAGCTGCACGGAAAGCAGCCTGAGGAATCCAGAATGACTGAGTTACTGGCTGGAAATTATTCAGTTGTCTCCTAAGGATCTGAATAGGTGTTTGTTAGTGAGTATACGCTCTTCAGCTTTCCACTTGAGAGCAGAAGCTGGAAGCTGGAAGCCAGCTCGGTCTTTGCGTTCACAAAGGCTGGCCAGGCCCTTCTCCATGGAATGCAGAGCCAAGCTACACCAGGGCCATCTGAACAGAGCAACTTTCTGGCACAGACACAGCCAGGAGACCAGTGACGTCTCCCAAAAGGCACCTCAGAGGCAGGCAGATTTTCGGGATCGTAGAACAGCTTCATCCCATTGGGATGACATCCTGTCCAGATGTCTCCAGTGTGAGGGTCAATAGACAAGTTATCGACCAGAGTGTCCAGCTGCAGCGTCTGTCCAACACAGAGGGAAAACAAGAAAAAGAAGTTAAAGCTATCAGAAGTCCTGGAAGCAAACTGTAACATAACCACTAGATTTGTGCAAGACTCTCATCTGACATAACTTAGACTGATTTTTTTAAGAAATACTTTCTCCCCTAAGTGCTGTTTTCCTTTTCCCCCAGTAAACTTCATCGCCTCCTCTGTGCTGTGAGAAACCTGCTTGCTGCTCCGAGCTTTCCCCATCGGCTCAGTCACACCTATGCTCGTGGTGATTACTTCAGTGCTTTGCGCTCTGACCCACACTGACTCAGGCAGACTTCCACCGCGGCTCTACAGCACGCCCGAGGATCCCTCTCTGGTTGCTGGCATCAGGGTGGAAGACCTGAAGCTCTGTAACGGGGCGCACAGCACCTCCGCAAACCCACAGCAGGTGCCATCCAGACCAGAACTTCACACATGATCAGGTTGAAATCTCAAGCGTTCATGGGGACTACTCTGTCCAAAATTCACATACGCCTCTTTTTAATGGAACAGCAGCACCTTACCTTCACATGGGTTAAATTCCAATTATCATGTTTTTCCATAACATGGACATTATGATCAAGTACATCTGCAACATATATGTACCTTCAAAAGAAAGCACCTCTTAGCAATGTGGTTGAGTAAGCAGACAGCAAAACCAGCCTGTTCCTCCTGCGCAAGCCCAGCTCTTCCCGCGAGGAATGCCAGCTCACAGTTCTCACACAGCAATAGACATTGCAAGCAGACCACAGGGCACTGAACTGAAGCCAACCTGCTGAGACGCTAATGTAGCTTCACACTGTGCCCGTTCTCCCATTACAACACTGCAGCAGGTCTTGGATTGTGAGATCCACAAATATATTTGTTGTTTTTTTGTTAATTTAAGCTCACCTGTGTACACCACAGGACTAGTTAATTCAGTCATACAGATTTTAAGACTGTAGAGCGTTCCCCACTTGCAGAAATCCTGCCTCGTTACTCCTTGCAAGCAATATACACTAACTTCTGTATCGGCTGGTTAAAATGCAGCAACCTTTGATCTTATTACATATAAACTACCACGCAAAGCAGCAAACATTGCCACCAGTTAAAGCCCAAGACACGTGACTTCACTTCTACAAACCCTCCGTATCGCTTACATTGTACAGGTAGCACCTTGCCTCACATGAGCCAGTTTAGACACTTGACTGCATGTACAAATTAGGATTTCTGGGATTGTGCAATCAAACAAAATCTAAGGCAAGGAGAAACTTACTTTCTGTCAGGTGAAATGTTAATTCCATTGGCTGAATAAAACCCAGCTGCTACTTCTTTCACTTCTTTTGGGCTGTAGTAAACAACATTTGACCATGTTAAACCCAAGAACATCTCCAAGAACATCAAGATGAAGTCAGAGAAGTAGTGGTCATTGGTAGCATAGAAGCTGTCTGGTCCCATAGCTACTATATCATTCACACTAAAATAAAATGAGAGGGAGAAAAATAAGTAAAATAATTAAATGAGAGGTATGAAGGAGCATTGTAGGACTGCACAGATTCCAGCCAGGACATGGTCACCCCATAGACATGAAGGGGCAGCAATTACATATGGTACTTCAGAAAGACACGGAGTTATTTAGATCCTTTTTTTTTCTTTTTCCCTGAGCCAGTACTGTGCAGTGCTGAGACTGAGACAGGACCATAGGGCATCAGCTAGAGATCCAGTTACCTGTCCATAAGTCCATGGAAATTTTTCTCTCTTTTGGTTACATTCAACTGGACACCAGAGAACAGGTAGGAGTTGTGACAACTTTATCTATCAGGCTCTGTTTATCTTACAATCATTTGCAGTAGAACAGACCAAGAAAATTTTGTACGCAAAAAAAAAAAGAAAAAGCTAAAAGTATGTTTATTTTTACACTGTAGCAAATTCACCATTATAGAATATCTGAAGATTCATATATGCAATGACCTGAGAGTGGGCTTCATAAGAGAAGGGGAAATGGATGCCAAGCTAATTCACTGGCATCAACCACAGCAGTGCTTAAGACTGATTTAGTGATACAACTATTAAAAATCTCATTTACAGAAGAGATTGGAGAAATACAGTTTTTGATTATAGAGATAAGAAGCAATCAATAAGAGAAACAGGAAATCTGGTTAAAGAGAAAGTATCTCATATTAATAACACCCTAAAACCAAAACCATTCTACTTTGGATTTTACCAAAACAGCCTGTTCTTCTGGGGGAAGATGGTATTTGGCTCCAATACCTTGTCAGAAGGTCGTGTCGAATGGTTTTCAGGTGTACAAGAGAATTGTCATCTTCTACAAATTTAAACAGTTCTACTGTGCTCCTCTGATGGGGATGGTTCACAACAAAGAGGTACACGGTGTCATCTTAGAAAAAAAAAAAGAAAGAAATGGAAACAGCTGAATTCTCTGCAACAAGGTTGTGTGGCTGAGCACCCACAGCTCTGAAGGAAGCAGCCTCTAGTACAGAGCACATGTTGGGTTTGGTGCATTTGTCTCACGGTGCTTCAGAGGCAGAAGGACAGGGACCAAAGTAATGCAGCATGCCACGGCAACTGGATCCAGATCTCCAGCTACTCTACTCCCAGGCTCACTCTGTAGGGAACTGCTGCAAAAACTACATTTGTGCTATTTCTACCAAGGAAGAAATAAATCATGGGTTCATCCTTGTGCCCAAACCACTGGGTTTTGCAATCTGATGCACTACAATGACTGGTTGCATGAAATAGCCACGGTCAGCTGGGAAGGGGGGCTTGTAGCCCAGCCAGTTTGGGCTCTCCAGTTTATTTACCGCACTGCCAGAGAAAGCTGAGCTCTTCGGGTGAGACCCTAAATCAGCCACCACTGATTTCTCCACCACCTTCCCCTTAAAGGGTGCCTGTATGGGGACACAGGTCAAGCTGAAGTAGTGGTTCTCCTTCTCTGAATATTCGCACACTTCTGATTGCCCTGCTAAAATCCCCAGCGAAAGGACAGGGAAAAAGAGAGGATGGAGAGCATAGAGGGTATTTTACTGGTAGAGTCAGAGCCTGCTGTAGGAGAACATGGCTTGGAGAGGAGAACATGGCTTGGTCACGGAGTACCAGAAATTTTGGTAATTTACAGAGAGTTGATAATTTGCTGTTTATCTATAAAAGTCTCCATTCTGGTCACTACTTGTCGGTGAAGCACAGGTCTCCTCAAAACCCTTGACCCCAGAGTGAGACAGACGTAAATCGGTAAAATAAACTTTGTGTGGATTTCAACTCCTCAAACTTTTCCCATGTTTTCTTTCCTTTTGATATAAAGGACATCTTTCTGTCTCAGACAGCCTGAGATTATGTGCAAAGGTGTTTGCTTTAGCAGCTGACATTTAGAAAAGAGCCCAACAAAGACAAAAAGCCTGAAAACCTTTTTCTCTCCCAGCAAGCACGAGCTATCGGGGGTGCAATGCAAGGCTGCAGAGGGATTTCTGTTTGTGCTCTTTAGGCTGAGATTTGCCACCACCTCAAGTTCAAGCTCTCTTTACCTCGGTCTACATAGGTGCTGAGTCCATGAGGGTTAAACGACGCCAGATCAAACCCTCGGCTGATTCTCAGTTCCACTGCTCTGGGATTGTCTTCATTCAAATCCATCAAAAATAGTTCACCTGGCTTGTCTGGTGCAGGGCTCTTTATTCCGGGATATTTCAAGCCCTGTAAAATCAAAACATAAGAAAATCATTCTTGGATAAAAGATAATGGGAAGCGTCACAGAGTTGAAAATGCTGGAGCCTTGTCTGGGTTGCAAGCACACATCAGGACGTCCCCATGCCATGATGGAGATAGAGGGACCGGCTCTGCTCTCCCTGGTGAGCCCTTAACTGCAGTGCCGAGGGAGCAAGCTGCGCGGCGGGCACGAGGAGCCATGCCCAGGCACCCACCCCTGGGTGCTGGCATCACGGCCACCCTCTGCAGCCACCTACGTCAAACCGCTCTGTGAACAGACACGCTGAGGGACAAACTGGAAGTAGAGCAGCACCGAATGCATCTGACATGGTAAAGCCATGGGGAACAGCAGCAGTGCGGCAGCTCACAATTTCTGGCATGAATTTTGCACTGTTATCATTCCCTGGGTGTCCCTGGAGCACGTAGATGAAAACATCAGCTTTTGTTTTAGAAATAATCGCTCGCCCTCCTGATTGCAAAGAAAAGCTTGAAAACCTATGTCCTAAAGGCTAAAAGAAAAAAATCAGGAACAAAATCAACACACAAAATCTGATATATATTTTTTTTAACGATAGGGAATTAACACACCTTCTTAACAAAGGAGAAGTTTGACATTTCAACATTTCAAGTAAGCAGCATGAAAGAAACTGAAGGTTGCGTGGGCAGATAAGCCAGCGCAATAGGAGACACGTGTCAGAGCCACCACCCCCCGTGTCAAGAAGTGCACTGGTTCCAGCAGAAGGAAACACCAGCTAAGCCGCCACAAGCCTGGGCCGTTCCTCAGGAGCCAGCCTTGTAGGAAAAAAGAGTCCAGCCTGTAATTTTCACCTACGGCTTCTACAGATGAGGAAGCGGGCAAGGCCGTGCGCAGGGAGCATGCACGGGCACTTACGGAGCTGATGAAGGCCAGGCCATTGGGAAGTATGTCGATGTCTTCCGAACCAGTTTCTGCAAGACAGAGAGAAACAGGGGGTTTTCAGGCGACGTTAAATCTTCCCCATCAAAAAAAAATCTCGTTTGGTACAATTCCAGCTCTCGCGAACGCCCCTTTCCGATATGACTGCACGAGCGGTGAAGTTCAGCAGAAAAGTTCACAGCACGTTAAAAGTGGTAGCAGAAGGCAGCAGCACGCCGGGTTAGGAAATTGTACTGGGGTTCACCTCTTTCGGGGGGGGTAGGGGTGCCCCTGCGGTAGCCGGGCAGTTACCACCCAGCTCCGCACGCTCCAGGGCGGCGCGGGATGAATCACCCGCTTTTGATGACAGTGTTCTGCAGCACGCAATTAGCACCGACCACGAGATTTTCAGGGCAAGACCATGCCGTCACTCAGCCTGCAGGCTTGCATAAGGCGCAGCGCTGGGAATTGCGCGTGCTAATTCTCCTGGTGACCTGGGGCATTTCATTAAGATGGATTGCCAAATATTTTGTTAAAGCTCTCAAGTGACAGAGAACCTACTGTATCTTTAACAGCTAAGGGCTTTAATAGTTAGACCGCATTTGTAACTGTGGGTAATCGTTTCCAATATTGCCAGTTCCTGTAGTTGCTGTAATATTTTTCCCTGCTAGGAAAATAAATAAAATAAAATAANGCTTTGATCAATCACTCTCTAGAGAGCTTTTAGTCTGACACAGAAGCACGTTTGCCATCCTGCCCTTTCAGCGCTCCCCCGAGAAGCCTCCCGTCTCTTCTTGAAACCACCAGCACAAACAGCATTCCCCATAAGCCACTTCCCAGATGATGGCTGGATTAAACCCACCCAGGAGCTTTTCCTTAAAGGAGGAAACTGTTCCGCAGGTTTTTATTTAATAGGGCCACCAACACAAAGGGTTTCCACCCAGTTTTCCCCATGTCTCTGCACCCCCTCCTGTGTGGCCATAGACCACCTGCGTGACCCTACGTGGGTCACACCACCCCGGGCACCTTGGCACCTCCTCCCGAGGGTAAGCACCTACAAATTCAGGCTGGCTTTATTGTTTGCTTTTACGCAACTCCTATTTATTACAACATTAATTCCTCTGGGCTGTAATTTATCCCAGGGCTGCTGAACAGCTCTTATGGGGAGGAGCCCGATCCCCAAATTCACCTGTCCAGGCAAGTTCCTCCCCGGCTCAGCCCCGGGGAGATGCGGTGGCAGGACTTCCCCCGGAAGGACAGGGGATGGGGACAGGGCCAGCTCCTCCTGAGGCTCAGCGAGCCCCTGCTCCTCCCCATTACACCACCGAGCGGAGCATCCCCGTCGTCTGAAGAGCAAAAGGTCTGAAGATGCGTTTGGGGGGGGGAGCCAGCCCGTTATCCCACCTCCTGGGTTTTGGTTCTGAGTTTTGACCGGGCTCAGGCAGGAGGCAGACGTTTGTGCCCAGAGACATTTAGAGCCTGTGTTTTCCAACTAAAACTTTGAATTTGTTTTGGTTGTTGGTTTTTTTTTTTTTTCAGCTCAGCCCGCACCCTGATTTAAGCATCAAGCTCCTTTTCTTTGCCCCAGCTCTTGGTCTCTCCAAGTCTGGGTTCACTTGCGAGATGGGGTGATTCCCCACTTCCCGGGATTGCTGCAAAGACAACAACATAAATAAATGTGGAAAGGTTCAATCACCGTGGTGACGTGAGCTGGACAGACAGCTTTTGCTGGCAGAGCACACTGGTGAGTGAACAGAGATATCATAATTTATTGCTGCTGAATTAGCGAGGCTGCCAAGCAGAAAGATGAGCAGGCTAATTGGTAGCGGATAATTAAAAAGTACAAGTTTCTCGTGGGAGGAGCGTAACGAGAGCACTGCAGCCAACTACTTTGAAAGCAACCACCCAGTAAAGCGCATCTTGGCCGCTTCTCAGCCAGGTCGTGGTATGTGTGGAAGACAGCGAGTGCCGTCAGAAGAGCAGCAAAATGCTGACTCGGCGCGATCCGGCTGAGGCGGCGAGGAGGGGATGGAGACGCACAGCCGGCCGCAGGGAAGCTCCCGCGCTCTCATGCGGGGCCCTGTTTTGGGAGGGCTCTGGGCTGTGGCCGCAGGCGCCGTATGGACAGGAGAATTAGGAACTGGTTTATGAAGTATCAGTTACCTCCACTGTATTGCTTAATTGTATCACCAAGCCCAGCTTGTGCATGGGGTTATCTGAATAGGTAGCGTTTTAAAAAAAATTAAAGATACTGAGAAAAATTACTTCCTACCCTAGTAATGCTTTTTTTGTTCTTTATTTTATCTTGCGATGATGTATTCCATGGGTGCATCTAACAAAAAGTCCACCTGGATTTCATGTCCAAAAGCAACTCACTCTTTCGCCTATATCCCATGAATTGTTCCAAGATGCAAGTATTTCTAGCGATTTCTATAGTAGCTTCTTGAACTTTGGGAATTAGTTCAGGACACATGGTTAGTTGATCATAAACCAGTAACACGAACAGACACTCATCTAATTCAGAAGATACTGTTTATTCTAAACTACAGCCTTTTCTACATATCTGTGAATGAGGTTTAGGACAAGCTGCAGTTTTTTTACTGGTTTGTTCAATGTTTGCATCTGTTTGCACAATATATGAAAAACAGAATAGAACAAGGTCTTAAAAAAAAAGGGAGAGAGACAGAAAGGAGGAAATTGTGCAGTAAGAAAAGGCTCCACTGGAGAATTTTTCCATTTACTCTAGGTTTGCTTCCTTTACTACGGAGGCATTGCTTCTAACATAATTACAAAAGACTCCACCAGATGCCTGTTCTTCCATGGATGGAATGGATAGTTGCAGATTATTTTGTTCTGAGCTCATCCAGCTCATCACCCACTTAAGAGGCCAGAGAGACTATTTTAAGTGTTACAATAAAGACAGACTGTCTATTCAACCTCGTCATAGTATTTTAAAGGAAGAATGCCTAGGAGGACCAAGATGTCCCTGTAGAAAGATATCCATACACAAGGTCACCCACAGGAGCACCCTTACAGACCCGAGTCCAGCAAAAGCCCTGGTTCAAATAGTGCTACCTAGGCAGCATCTAGATGTTAGGGCTTCTTGTCTCCCCGAGTAATATAACCCCCCAGACATATTAAATGGATTTTGGAAGATGTTTGTGGGAACCTACCAACTTTTAGATTTGCACCAATCCTTTGCTATTTCTAATCCTGCCACATCGGACCCGCTGAGTTAAGTTTTGGCATTTTACTTCTGAAGAGCAGCAAACAGCAGAGCGAAGCCCAGGCGAGGTGCAGAGCTCCATGTGAAGGGACAGTGTTACAGGAGCACAGCGAGAAGCAGCAATGAAGCTCTGTAAATCCATCCGCCGCTGCCTCCGAGCAGAGCCAGGTTCTCAGAATTCACCTCATCTCCATGCAAATGTCAGGCACCAAAAATGCAATATTGTTCGGAAATTAAACACAACTGTATTTGCGATTTCCAGCTTTCCGTCTTTCCTCAAGAGAGCAATCATGATGCAACAAGTCTTGTAAAGATTGCAATAGTGATATGCCTAAAAGAATTACTCAGAAATGCTTTTTATAGGAATCACTGTCAAACAAGCATTATTCCAAGTAAAGTACAACTCAATCTAGAAGACCTGGGAAGGTTTTTCAAATGCAATTTCTTCTGCGCGTAACCTCAGACAAAGAAACCCTGCACATGCTTATTCATGGCAGTAATTTGACTTTATAAAGATGTTTGATTCCTGACACAAGGAAAAAGCAAGATTTATGAAATCAACATAGTGACTCAGCAAGCTCAAAGGCACGGCTCTTAAAGCTCATCCAATGACTTTTTGCACATGCAAAATCCAGGCAAATTTCAACAGAATTCAAGACACTTCCAAAACTACTAAGGAGGAGAAAACCCCCAGCCATTAAGCCTGTATTAAATTTAAAAATTATAATTTGAGGCAAAAGAGAGACACAAAAGCGCCATCAATTTTAAAGCTATCCATTTCATACTCTGGTTATCCTAAAGCAAGATAAAAAACACCAAGACAGAAACATTGCAATGTGCCAAACACATGACCCAAAGGACAAAGTCAACATTTCAGCCACTCTGTTAAACCTCTTTGCAAACCAGACTAAGATGACAAATGTGACCCGTTGCTCTTTGAAACCACACAGCTGAATTGCACAACCGCACCCAGCTCCTGCCCGCCGCTTGCGCGACGCGGTACCGGGCCCGCTCCCAAATCTCCGCAAAACGAGGGGCTAAGGCGGGCGATCCGGGCTGGCATTTAGCAGCCGCTCCTTCGCCACATGCCTGTGACCTTCTCCAACAGCCTCCACCCGCGCCGCATGCCCCGGCTTCCCGGTGCCGCCAGCTGACAGCCACCTCTAAGTGCCTGCCTGCAGAGCCAGCGCACCCTCGTCGGCTAAAAGTCAAATAATTCCCTAAGTGGCTGAGCAGAGGAGAAGTGTTTGCAAGGTACTCGTTTGCAAGGAAAAGAACAGGAGCATTAAATACCAAGGGCAAAAACTAGCTAGTTTTTCAGTATAATTTTCTTCCCGCGGTTTCTCCCTACCTCAACGTCCAAGTAACAAATGAAAGTCAAATTAGCCCTTTGTTTTCAGGATCAGCCTTGGAAGCTGGCTTTAAGAAGCAGTTGCAAAGTAAGGCTGGACAAAAGCAATGCATTTGGTTATTTTGAGCACGTACCGATCCCTTTAATGAGCCGGCAGTTCGGGAGGCTTACTGGGGCTATTTCCCGTGAAGCATTCAGTCTGTTCCTGCAAGAGGAAAGAGGGTTAACAGCACGCAGCCAGTTTTAAAACAGGTAACATGCCTAGCGTAGCATTATCTTGGTTTTATTGTCTGCCATATCGCAGCAACAAATCAGCTGTAAAATACTGAATAAGCACAACCCAGAACTGACAACGGCAATTGCTCCAAATCACTGTGATGGTTACACACGACCAGGGATTGAGTCTCCTACACTGAGTATCTTCAGGGACCTGACTTTGTTCGTGAGCTTCAGGAACAACCTTTCATGAACAAGCTCAAATCATAAAATAACATAGCCACACTTTCTTCAGGTTTCGGCCACCTAAATGTAGTAGCACCCTGCAGTTAGGACCAGCATTTCAGATGAGGTGAGGGCGACCTTCTACCCCAACCCACTGCCTATTTTTGGTGACCGGGCCACCGGCAGTTGCACTTTCTCTGTTCCTTAGCCCACATTCAGAAGTAGCGATAGCGTTGTGGCAAGGCAGGACTACCCATTTCCTAACAGCAGGTAGGATTTGGTAGTACGATTTTCAGCACTTAGCCTGTCCCTTCGTCTTCTCTCCTGGTACTCACGCAGAGCATTACCCTTCAGCAGGACTTATTTCATTCCTGAATACCCACAAAATTCGATCTCTAGCTCATGTTTTACCGGACAAGCAGATACAGACAGGTACCTACACATCAGTTCCCATTTCTCCATCTCTTCCATTCCAAGTTGTCTACAAATCTATATGAAAGGCACCTTGCTACCAGGACTGCTGTGTTTGGCCGTGGTGGTCCGCAGCACCATAAACAAATACGTTGTGTTTCTATGTAAAAATGTCAAGTTGGCATACTAGAATATTTCTTTTTTTTTTTTCCCCCAAAAGAAAGCTTTTAAACCAATGTAATTAGTTTAAACTCCTTCCCCAATCATACACACGTGTTGAGGCTTTACTTGCTCTAATCACAGGAAATTCTGAATGCAAAGATCCCACACCAAACCCTAGCTATGTTTATGTTATAGTTTTAGGCACAAACTAAACAACGCTATCAGTCTATGGTATGAAAAACATGCAATACAGCTGTATGGTATGTCAGCCCTGCATTATTTTAATCACTTCGTTATGAATCACAAATTGCTTCAATGCTGTATCATTGACACAGGGTGTTAACATAAGGCCAGGGAGAAGAAAAAAAAAAAAAAAAAAAGAAAAAAGGAGAAAAAGGGCAGAGGACAGCAGGGGAAAGAAGCCAAGTTAAATTCTCCCAAGGCCTCTCCCCCCAGCTCAGGGGTCCCAACAGCCCACGAGCAGCACGGGGGGGATATCAGCTCACCCCCCAGCATCCCGCAGAGCTGAACCCCCCCGCTCGCCAAGGCTGGCTCAGGGCGAGCGTGCCCAAAGTTTGGGCTGCTGCCTGCTTAGCGCTTTTCCCTCTCCTATTTGCATCAGCTTTTCCCGGGCAGCCTGCAAGCCACCCAGCCCCCAACACACAGCAGGAACTCAGCCAGCAGCCAAGGAGGGATGATGATATCCCGACAGCATTCCCAGGGAAACACTTCACGGGCTGGAATGAGAGTAATGCAAAAGGACACCGGTCACAAGCCTGCAACATATAGAGAGGCTTTCCCAAAATGTGTCAGTTTATCTAGCTCAGACACCCTTAGCTACTAAGCCAGATGACCTAGATAACTAACTAGCCGTACTAAAACCACAGTGGACTTGCAAACTGTGGGGGATGCAACTTCAAAAAACTCAGGAATTTTGCTACTTGTTGCAACCCCGGTGCACAGCACCTTTCCCATCCGGTTACTCTTTCCAGTTTCAGTCCTCCACCCCCGTCCCACTTTGTGGGACACAAGACCACAGGCATGTCCTTTCCTTCGGCAGCAACCTGTTGCATATTCAAAGACCTCTCTCTCTTTCACTTTTCCTCTTCTCTAGACTTAACCAGTCCCAGATCGGTGAGGTTTCTTCCTGACAGGACTGAAAATCACCTCTTACTTTTGTTTTTGTCCCAATTCTTTTCAAACTGTCAGAATCTTTCTGGAAGCACGCTGCTGCTCTGAACACAGTATGTAAGCTGAGAGCCGTATCAGTACAGGCTGCTATGAAATCATAACGCCTCTCTGTGTGTGTGTATACGTATATATATATATATGAACAATAATATATCCATATTGTTCTGAGGAAAACAGTAACACAGTATAATTCACATTCAAGTCTTACAAATTAGCTCAGACCTTTCTTCAGAGAAGAATTAGCAATTTAAAATGTCAACAGGGGAATCGGTGTAATTCTCAAGTCCATTTGGTGGCTATCAACAGTATGATAGATGCATAAACAAACTTGATTTAAGAAGAATTAAGTTTGTAAGAGATTTGTAATAATTCTTCAAGCCTTCAAAGCTTATAAGCATTTCAGAGATTCTTGTGTCATACTATCCAGACACAATATACCAAACTCAGAAGGAACAGCAAAAAGTCTTTGCTGGATTCCTGCCTTCTGTGGGGGATGGATAACAGAGAGGCCTGGCAAGAGTTAACACTACCCCAGTTTCTCCTCTCAAGGCTGTGTTAAATGATTTTAGAGTACTTTGTTATCTGAAGTTGTGTGTTTCCAAGCTGCAACCCTCTCAAGACTGCTGCTACGATGCAGTTTGCTGAAAACACAGCACACAGGAAAAACCCACAGAAAGCTACAGAGACTGGGGTTACCCTGTTTCTATCAGGAGATTCTGCTTTACCAGATTCCCAATATTGCATTTGTTCATATGATTTGGAGGGGATGTGGGATCCCCTGCTCCTCACAGCGCTTCAAAATGGTTCTCCCTACTAAAGCCCAGGAGCATTTTGCAGCTTGTGCAACTCCAGGGCAGGAGGGTGCTGTTACCCCCATGGTTATCACCAACACTTGCTGCGGATTGAGGGCAAGATTTCAAATGCATCTCTGTGAGGTACCTGGGTCCAGAGAGTATAGCCCTCCCGCTAGCTACAGCTGCTATCTAACCCAAGATCAACTAGCTGGGTGTCATTGCTTTGAAGTCAGGCATTTGGAGTCCTTCTGGACACGAGCAAAATTATGACATAGTTGCCTTGCAACGCAGTAATTCACGATCACTTTTCTGGCCTGAAACAACCAGTTATGTGGTTATGTGGTTTCAGGACAGAAGCTGCTGTAACACCAGTGTTCACATCCACGTCTCATGATATGAGGTGTATGATACGGCGCATGGTATGGCTGGGTATTTTAGCTCACAGCAAGTGAGGTCCCAATTCCTGATCACAGAAGTCCGTGCTCCTCCAGAGGTAATCTCGTGTACACAGGGGCTATCGTTATCCAGAGGTCAGCTTCGGTGGAAAATAATGCAAGAGTTTCTGGCAATCAGATTTCCACTTACTGTTTGACCTGTCGGCAGAAGATGAGGTAAATCTGCAGATACAGGTTTTGGCACACCCCTGTTAAGTGCAGCCTCGGCAAAACCTGGAAAGGGCATTTCCACCGGACAAATGCTCCTAAAGTGAGTTTATCCTTGCGGAGGGATGAGAAGGGCACCGCTGGGCAAGCCGGTGCCTAGTTCTTCTCTGGGGAAAACCGGTTCCCTTGATAATAATGATGATAGCGATGATGATGATGATGACTGATGATGATGATGATTAAACCTTCCCCTCTGGCCCAACTGCGCTTGTGCAAGGGCAGCTATTCGCTGAAGTTACGCCCCACAGCAGGACCCGAAGTGCCCCCACGCTCGGGGCGCCCCCGCCTCCCCCCTGCCCGGCTCTGCCCCGCGGGGGGCACCGGCTGCCACCCCCCACCTGCGGGGCCGGCTCAGCCCCATCCCGCGCCGCCGGCACCGGGGCCCGCAGCTCCGAGACCCCGCAGCCCGTCCCGCCCGGGGCTCCCCGGTGTGTGTGTGTGTGTCCCCCCCGCCCC
>VXBL01002620.1:463228-517651 GCA_013400195.1 Aramus guarauna
CAACCCGCTGCCCCGGCGAACGAGTGGCAGGTCCGGGGGCAGCGTGGAACGGCAGGAGAAAGAGCCGCAGTCGGTGCCGCTGTGTCGGCTCCGTGTTGCAGCACCCATGTGAAAGGCAGGTGAAATAAGTTCCAGATTCTGTTATATTAGAAAAAAAAAAGAAAAGCGTTGTATAAAAATGCGGGTGTTAGACGAAGGCTGTGTGATGCAGAATGTATAAGTACTCCACGTACACCTCGTACTGAGATACACATGCTAGTACGTGTGCACTAATACCAATGCTTCCACCCAAAACCGATGCTTGCTCTCACTGCTACGCTCCTGCCAACAGCTTCGTTCTCCGTGCAGAAGGGCAACAGAGCCTTCCTCCCGGGCTGTAAGGTTCCTCCATGCAGCAGTCTGCTTTTGCATCAGCTGCAGCATCGGCCTCCCTGTGCTCTCTGCTTTTTGGAGGAACACGCCTTGGCGGGTCAATGCTCCCCCTCAGCAGTTACCTTTCCCTTTTCCGCACAGTGAGTGCTCTCACCTGCAAGGCTCCCATTCCTTTGCACTTTTCTGAAAGACTCAGAAATCACCAACAAGTGCTTCTCTGCTCTTCTTGCCCATACCCTCGAGGCCAAGCAGATGCACCACACTTAGTAACGCTTCAAGTAAAGTGTGCTGAGGAGGAGGAGGCACTCTAAAATATCTTTTCCCCTCAGGTTTGGAATACCTCTTTTCCTCTTTCTAGTCCTCGATTACTTTGGAATTATAGGTAGGTGGGATTGGGGGGTGGGGGGGGTGGGGTGTGTTTGTTTGGGGTTTAGGTTGGTTTTTTTTCTTTTTGCCTATGCATACATATCTCACTCCAACAAAGTCTGCTTCAATCCCAGAAGTATGTGGTAGATGGGTAGGCAGCAGTGCTTAAAGGTTGGGGATATTTGGGATGATAAAATAACATTCAGTAGCCACTGCTCAGACCCTAGCATTTAATAGTGCTGCCAGTCCTCCTATAGGCTTTGCCTTCTCTATGAACCTGGACCCTTCAAAAATACATTCCATGGCACAGAGAAAATTATGAAACATACTGTGTCTGAATTTGAATCTATCGTTCAATAGTGTAAAAAAGCTTACACAAGAATGATTTCTGACCTCAGCTTGCTGCAGCACTGCTTTGCTGGCATAGTATTTCTCATTTATTTATTTACACCACAGTTTAATTTGCAAGAGCACATACTGCTTACTAGCTGGGTCTCAATTTTGGCACAAGGTGGGTGCAATTCATCTGATAAAATGTAAATGTCTACAGGGGATATGGAGACATCAGAGCTGGTGATAAGATTGCAGGAGTGGCCATACTGTCTCAGACCAAGGGTTCATCTAGCTCAACAACCAAGAGAGGTGGTAGGCAGGGCTTAGGGAAGAGTAAGGAGATGGAGAGCAAGTTGGCTAAATCCCCCAAGTTTCTTTCCCAGCTCCTAATTATTTTCAGCTCAGTATGATGAGCTTTTCCTATTTAGTAACTCTTAATAGATCTGTCTTTCAACTGCTTTCCTGTCTTCCCTTGAAGTGAGTTGTGATTTTACGGTATTTTTCGCTGATGCCGAGCCACCCAGGCACCCTGTATAGTCAGGGCAGGAAAACAGTTACTTTGAGATAGCAATTCATATGAAAGGTGCCTAAAATAGACCAAGAAATCTTCCCTAAGAAGTGGCCATTTTTCTGCATTCATTGGAAAGGTGCCTACAGTGACTATTTCAAGTGCAGAAGTCTGCTCTGTAGGTGCCTGAAGGTAGATGGAGTGAATCTCCCTTGAAGTCTCTGCTCATCAAGTCACCCTTGACTGAAGAAAGAGCCTGGTTTTCTCAGCAGCTTACCTCCTCAGCACAATCCCAGCTAGCCCGGGGTCTGTCTGTCGGCACTGTCAGCATCCACTGCGGCTTTGCCCTCCCCAGCACCCCACTGGCCGGCCAAGTAGCTGCAGCAAGGCTGGAAAACACATGGCTGCTCTTTGGTCTGTCACAAAGTCCCCTGAGCTCTTTGCCTTTGGGGGCACTTGGGAGACACCTGGGAGTGACCGATTGCCATGTAGTATAATGACTAAAAGCAGGAATGAGTTGTGTACATGTAATCAGCTGTAGAGGGACACGTACCAAGCCTGGGAGTGGAGGAAGTGAGCAGAGCTGGGAGACAGGGTAAGTCTTACTCTATTTTAGTCATTCAGACTCCTCTACAGACAAGGAAAGACATCAGCCCTCTGGAAACCTGTCCAAAGGTGCATTTATTCCATCGGGAGAAGCATGTGTGAAGTAGGACAAGTAGCAGTCTGTAGATGCCTAGCCTCCACTCGTGACAGAGAAAAGTTAGACAGCTTGCTAAGAAAATAAAAGGTAGCGTTTGCATGGCTAAAGATAGTGGAATAATTTCTACCAAATACTTTGGAAGTCTTAAATTCTCTCACTTGTGAAAGATACGCCCTTTACATATGCCTCTCTAGCACATATCATCATCTTTTTAAAGAGATAAAATACAGAAGCTATGTACACACAGATTTGGATTTCACAACAAACTATTTCAAAATGCATCATGCTTGAGTCATTAATGAAACACAATGTGTTTTACCAAACCAACTTTAAAAAAGCTGAAACTCTCTTTTTATCCAGATTTTGCTCTCTCTTATACTGGTGTTAATTTGAAGTAAATTCACCAATATCTGCATCGCCCAAGTATTTATAATGGCTTTACACTAAAGATTAAAGGTCAGAATATCATTCTAAAGCACTTTTGGGGGGCCGATCTGACTAAATACAGAAGCCTACAATGCAGACATGGTAGTACCAACTAGACCCTTCCGACTATGGAGGGCATTGAGGGACCCAGGAGGGAGTTGAGGGCAAATCTGGTCAGCAGCTGCTGAGGAGTCAGACAGTGCTCATTGCCCCAGAGCTGCTTTACAAATACTGAAACAAATTTACAAGAGGACGCGTGGCATGAAGACAAGGCAGACATGAGGAAGCAAGTAGAGACCAACCTTGATGCTGCTATAGCTTAACTGTAGAAACAAGCTGGGGATGTCAAAACAGGGTGAAAAGTTTCAAACAGAGACTAATGAGATCTTAAACTGAACTCATTGGGTTTGCCAAATGCAGATCTTAGGCCTGGGTTAATGAAAAGGTTATATCCGTCAGATTGCTGCTGACATGCAGGTGCTGTGCCAGCTTCAGGTAAAATTAAAAACTGTCAGGCAAGAAAGCTGCTTACCACAAAAACAGGCAGAAATTGCAAGCAAAGCCTGTGGTTTGCCTACTGAAAGTTGAGGGGAAAAGCTTCAAAAGCTGCCAATCATAGAAATTACAAGATTCTCTACAAAGGCTGTGGCTTAAAACCACTTTAACCCTGTTAACTGATCAAAGGGAAATTGCAGATTGTTTGCTCAAAGACCTCAGCAATTTCTTAAACCCTGCATGCTTCACCTCTGCTAGAGTTAAAAACCTCTACTCAGCTCCTCATTCCAAAGCAGGGAGCAGAGGTTTCTACAGCTGCTGAGCAGCTGCCCCAGGGCAAGGCAAAGTCCCTGCTCACATCCTACCACTATACATAAATACAGTGTCACCAACTCATTAGGAAACTGGAGTTCACCCAATAAATCACCCAATAAAGAGGTAGTACCTCAAGAAGTTCAAGAATACAGATGCATAGTGTCTTTTGCAAAGAAAAAGGTAAAAACATTCCTGCAGTGACACCAAAGTATATTGATTTGCTCAACTGCTGAGAAAAATCTGTGTCAAAATGACATCAATGGATTTGTTGCTGAGGCTGTTGAAAAGGCTCTTGCAGAAACAGTCTGGCTTTCAGCGTTGTCCTACTTCAAAGAGACCAAAGGTCTCTACCTGGCCTTTATAGAGCTAACCGAAGACTCCAGCACTGTCAGCCACAAGCAGCCCAGAGGCATCTGCATAAATTTGGATGTCCAAATAAGTTTGTGAGCGTATTTTGCTTATTTCATGACGGTGTGAAGTAATGCAAAGGTTTTCAGTGATGGCAAGATGTCAGAACAGATCACTGTCAAAAACATCCCCAGGCAAGGGTATGTCCCAACCCAACTCTTGTTTACTGTCTTTTATGCAGCAGTGCTTCTTGCTGCATCTGGAAGCAGCAGTGAAGGGAGCTGCTTTAATTATTTTATAGGTGGCAGAATTGCTAAACTGGAGAGAAGCCAGGCTAAATCGAAAGTCAGAGAGGTCCTCCCAGGCAATCTGCCCTTTGCTGCTGACAGTGTGCTGGGTGTGCAGAACATTACTGATGACTTCGATTGCGCTGCCATGGCTCAGCCTTGTCACAAGCATGAAACAAATAATGCTGTCTTTTTCCAGGCAGAAGCATGCTGAGCCAGTACTGTGCCTTGGCAATACAATGCTTAAGTCTCGCAGGTGAAATTCTGCTATTTTGGCAGCAAGCTCCTCAAACACCATCACTGATAATGGTTGGTCAAAGGAGGGAGAGGGCCATGTGGCTTTTGAAAGATTAAAGCTGTGTATGAAATGAAGGAGGCTCCTGACTTCAGCCACCACCCTTCTGTACAGTAAGACTCTCAGCACAACAATTGCTCCGAGTCTCAGCCCGGTCTATGTGCACTATCATGCCCTTGCAGATCAAAAAAAAGTCAGAACAACATCCTGAATGCTGAGATTTGAACTACTGACAAATATTAACCACTGCCAAAGACTCTTGCGGGCTTAACTACGCTGGTGTGAGCACTGGTGCAAAGCATTGCACATAGTTGTGTTCTGGGGTAGAAAGTGAAGTACAGTCCAACGCAATCTTACAAGCAACCATCCAGCACTGATTTTGAATCGTGGCATTAGTTTCACAACACGGGAGGCTCACCGCTGGCTGCTGTGGTGGGGATGGTGCACCGATACCATCGCAGTCTCTCACTGATGCGGAACAACAGCCAAGGACTAAGAGGAAAATGCCTAATTAAGCATTAACCCTGTGCTAGCCCTGTTTATTTATGCATTGCAAATATCAGGGAAATTTCTCAGAAATGAAACCACAGAAGCTGAATTTTCAGGATTCGATATCTCTGTAAAAAGATACAAAGTGACATTTAGAACTTCAACAGCTTTCAAAAGACTTTAACAAAAAGAAAGGGAGGACATAGCCTGGACTCATAAATACAATAGCAAACAAGAAAAAAGCTATTATACACATTATGCTATGAAGTTTTGTGCTAAAACAAAATACAAGTGTGGTTAAGAGTGTTAGTATCTAAAGTCGCTTTATAAAATGCAGTCGTCTTAGATTGTATTGGCATCATGAAGCATAAAGAAAATGAGGAAATGGAAGTGTAGAATGAATACAGAAGTGCACATTTCTTCATCAACTATGATTCCTACAACTGGTTTCTCACTTTCTGGACTGTCCTGCACGTACACCCCAGCCTACTTTCACACTCACATCAGTGTAAGGCCGTCATAACACCACCAAGATCTTTTCTCACAGCTCCAAGTCCTGGTACTGGTGTTACTGGAGTTGCTTCAAATACACGAGTGTAGATATTAGCTGTGGAGGCTCTTACATGAGATAAGGTAAGGAGACCTTCCAAACAGACTGTTCTAGTGGAGTAAGCATCAATTCTGATGCTGTGGAAAGCAATTCATACTTCATTGGAGGGATGGTGACCACAGCCTGAAATTGTACAAGTGGATTGGGACTATACGCAATGTGTGGCAGGAACCTTTGGGGCTTCAGGCAACCCCAGATGCAGCAGAGAGACCCAAATTAACATCCTCACCTCATCGTGAGATGGCACTGGGGGTTTGGTAGTTCTGTTTGGCCTGATCACCCTATGTGCACTGAGCAGACTGAGCCACAGTCTTATCAGGTGGGTTACTTCATGTCCTGTGAGGAGCAGCTGAGGACTCTGGGTTTGTCTAGTTTGTAGAAAAGGAGGCTGAGGGGTGACCTCATTGCTCTCTACAGTTTCCTGAGGAGGAGAAGTGGAAGGGACATGCTGAGCTCTTCTCCCTGGTATCCAGCCACAGGACATGTGGGAATAGTTCAAAGCTGTGCCAGGGGAGGCTTAGACTGGACCTTAGGCAGCATTTCTTTACCAAGAAGGTGGTCAAACAGTGGAACAGGCTTCCCAGGGTGATGATCGGTGTCCCAAGCCTGTCAGTGTTTAAGAAGCATTTGGACAAT
Organism: Aramus guarauna; assembly: GCA_013400195.1. Classification (NCBI taxonomy): domain Eukaryota; kingdom Metazoa; phylum Chordata; class Aves; order Gruiformes; family Aramidae; genus Aramus; species Aramus guarauna. Next base: position 469,412 of record VXBL01002620.1, read on the forward strand.
GCCCTTTCATAACATGCTTTAACTTTTGGTCAGCCCTGAAGTGGTCAGGCAGTTGGACTAGATGATCATTGTAGGTCCCTTCCAACTGAAATAGTCTGGTCTATTCTATTCTATTCTATTCTATTCTATTCTATTCTATTCTGTTGTTCTGTTCTAAAGTTCAGCTTCATATTCAGCTGTAGCCACATAGGAAGAGACAAGAAGAATTGGGGGGGGCTCAGGAAGTTGAACTGAGGTGTCTCCCTTACCAGCAAGGGAATCACAGATGCAGAGAGAACCCAGAGCTGCTGTGGCAGGGAGGTTATATACCTAGATAAAACACACATGCACACGTCCACACCATTCATTTTATTACCAGTGTACAGAGCAAAGTGTTTACAAAGCTGCGAGTAGCCTTGCAAGTAGTAACCATTTCCTTTACATGGGAAGTATCTCTAGCAGGGGAAGTAGTTTGGAGGCCAAGACGGCGAGATAAAAGAGTCAATGCATGAGAAGTAACAGAATCAACTTCGCTCACATTTTTTGGCAGCTTTGAGTAACTGCAGTCTTAAAAGATATTTGGCAGTTAGACTGGGTTATTACCAACCCAGCCCATGAGGCTGCCTAAGCACAAGCAAGAGGAAAGACATATCCTTACCATGGTTTTCAGTGGGAAGAACTTTACACAGGTATTGTTTGATTGGTTTGGTCTGTGTCTGGATTTGTTTTCTGAATTTTCAAACCCTTCTGGTAAAACTGATGTGAAAACTGAATATACTGTTATAAATCTACAACTTACAAAAAATACTGTTATCTAATCCTTTGGGCATATAGGGTGGGACAGACAACTAAATAATTTAGAGTATGCACCTAAGATCTGATCCCTACACAGAGTATGATTACCTACCCTCCATTGGAATTAAGATGAAAATAAAGTGTAAAATCTCTCAGCTTAAGCAAACTGAAAACAATACTATCCCTTTAGAAGAGGCTGTCTAAATTATACTTGCATTAAGCCCGAAAAATCCAAGAGATTGCTGCAGTTATACAGCTAAATATTGTAAATACTTTACCTATTTGCAGTTATGTTCTTAATATTTAACTTTAAAATACTTTCATTCAGGTATAACAGTATATGGATCTAAATGGATGTACTCTGTTATAACAGCATCTAACCATTTAAAGGTATAATTCATGTAGATTCATGAGCTATTTTACTTTTCTTTTAAGCACAAACTGCGAACAGATAATGTGAAAAAGACTCCAGGACCTGCCAGATGTAGACATCCACCTTGTTCTCAACCTAATTCAGCTCAAGAACAGTTTGTACATGAATCCCATTAGGCTGTGATGGATCTTCTAGAAAAGAAGCTAGACTTTTGTCTTTTCTGCCTAATATCATCACAAGGAAAACACAAAGAGGAGCCATGAGGTGCGCAGAGTGGAGTGTTGTACACTTGACGCGCAGAAACGCTGATGTTTCTCCTCATCTCCTTGGAGTACCCTGGGTAGCTGGTCCCAGCGGCCCTACAGCAGGTAGACAGCTTGAGCCATGTGGTATCAAAACTATTACAATTTGGCTGCCAACTGGTTTTTAGGAGACACTGCATGAATTTTTTCTGTGGTGCACCTTTTGTTCTAACATGACTGTAAATTTGAACTCTAAAAGCAGAAGGGAAGTTTCTGTTTTATCATAAGAAAGAAGCAATTCTTACATTTTAAACCTTTGATTAGCATCTTTGAGAGAAGTTTAAACTTTCTGATCAGAGTGTGGAGGTACACACAGTGCAGAACATGTTGTATTCTAAATTTTGACCACATTAGTTTGACTCCTCAGCACAATGAACAAGAAATCAGTTCACTTACTTTCATCTTTTAGAAATCTTACATACAATGATCAGAAGGTTGTAGAGTACTCTAGCACCCTGTGTTAAAACGTTCTTGTCATCTACTGCTAAGATCACTATGTATATAGAATATACTATGTATATTCTGATTTTTTAAATTATATTATCCATATAAGTGGGTTTGTAGGGGGGGGGTTATACTAATACCTTCAAAAATTGTTGATTTAGTGTTTTCTTATAACCTAATGTCACAATTTTGTGATTCAATAAAATTGCACATGGTTGAAACTTTCAGCACTCTTCCGTAAAACCTAGGTGGGGCTTCAAGAGTTGCATAAAGTTTCTTCACTGATGAAAGTGCTTTGCAAAGGTTAAAGAAAATAAGAACGGATGAGTCTGCGGGCATTGGGCTCGCCTAGGGACTTCTCTGCAAGCAGGTCAGATGCAACCATGGGCACTTGGGCTGTCCCAGCAGGGCACAGAAAAGAAGACCTATGATCCCTGATATCCTGAGTTGGAGACTCACACAAGTGGCTCTTGCTTGCTGCTTCCTTGAAGTTTTGTCTTGAGAGTCCAGTTCTGCTCTGAGTCCTAAAACCCCTTAAAGCCTCTTGTGTTTTACGGAACTGATTCAGTGATTTGTCTCAAGACCAGACTGCATTCCTACCGATCTCCTTGCCCTAGGAGTACACCAGGCACTTCGAGGTGCAGGTGCCACTAGATTGTCAACACAGCGCCATGCGTGTCCTTCATGGTGCTGGTCTCAGGTAGGCTTTGGGTGCCGGGAGGGAAGGGTTGGGGCAGGGGGTTCATTGCTGCACACCACAAGCCTTCTTCCATCCCTCGCCCACCCCAGGGGATCCCCTGCGCGTAGTCCCATCCGCATTTATGGCAGAACTGGGGCAAAATCAAATATTTGGGCCCCTCCGTCTCAGGTTAGCTTTTGCTCATTGAACCACCCTGCTTCGCTTGCTTACAAAACAGCACTCACGGAACTGCATGCTTTCACAGAAATCTTCCCCAAAATATTTCCTCTGGAATTCATTAGATTGCAAGCACTTTGGCTATTTGCCTTTACTTTTTGCAGAGTAAAAACTTTCTCAGAGCTTGTAAAATGTGAACAATAAATAACAGTTGTAAGGAAATAATTCAGAATTATATAATTAAAGCTTGGGGAAATTTGCCACTTATTGGGTCGTTTTATAAAAGACCAAAAATAAGTGTCCTTAGAAGGAAAAGTAGTAAGATTTTTTTTGTTTTTTCAGAAGGGAATTCTCTGATTTCTTCTGCAGACCTGTCCTCCAAGAATCAGGCCTATTTGCAAGATGACTAATTCCTTCAGTGCGCTTGCCATTCCACTCAGTGATGAGCATTTAGATGGATTACAGAAAACATTTTCCTCTGTTTGTACAATGGTTGTTTGTATCACAAGTTTGATTTGAATGTTAGATAAATAATAAATTTTAATAATAAAAGAAAAACAATACTGTCCTATTTCTTCATAGTATTTGAAAGTAGTTTCTAATATCACCACAGCACCTACCTTATTTATTAAACAACTTTTATTTCTGCATAATTTTACTAACAACCTTCTAATAATCAACTGGCTAAACCAAATATTGATTAAATTACTGCCTTTGACAACATCTATAATTTACTTTTAAAAGTACCCTCCTAAAGAAGCAGATTATATTTGGCTTACTTTATACTTAATGGAAGAAAATTAGTATTTCTAGAGCATGTCTGATCCGGTTTTGATTCCCATCTTCAAAATGAAATTGCACCCTACAACCATGTCCACTGACTCTCCCAGATGATGTGACAAGCTCAAGAGTCCGATGTCTACGCTGTAGGTATCTGTGTTTGGATGAAGGAGAAAAAAAGTTTTCTTGTCTGACCTAAGCGTTGCCATGCTGCAAGAGTCACGTCATCTCACCAACTATCTCACTCCTCCTGGTATCTATCTTTGCATAGGGTTTTTTTACACTTCACTGTGCCCATCAAGGAAACAAAAGTCTGGTCTTGGGAAAGGTGATGGCAAAAATGAGTAACTGCGTCTTCCCGTCTACTTACCATTGCTTCAGAAATGTTCTGTCTCTTGCCGTGCAAAACCCTTCCAGCAGCCTCAGGAGGAGAGGCTCTTTAGCTTGTTCTTCTCTTGGAGAAGATATCTATTTCGAGCAGGAACAAAACCACCACTTTAAGTTACCATTTCTCAGAAGGAGGTACATTATTGACAATATTTGTACTGCAACAGGGTGATAAGTGGGTTGATTTTTTAAAGGTTTGGTTATAAAGAACCTTCTTGAAATATCAAGGCTTTTCTCCAGGAGCTTTTCACTTTTAGATGCAATTCACCGTATCTTTGACATGACTGCTATGTTGATACTAAAAGGTATCTCAAGGCTTTTGATACTTCAGGACTCCTTCTTCTATTAGGTCTGTGTGATCTGTTGATGATAAAGAAAGCCCACAGTGTGCAGCATTGTATTTCCCTGTTTCTTACATAATTATTTAAAAGGAAGAGCCCAAGTCATGATCTTTATTTTAAACTCAGTCAGAACTCTTACTGACTTAATTGAGAATATGGTTGGAAAAGGACAGACTATAAAAAGAATAAAAATGAGTTAAATGAGGACTTGGCCCAGAGAATGCAGGAGAAAAAATAAACCAAAAATAAAGCCTACATGCAATTCCTAGACAAAGCTACTGAGAAAGTTGTGATTGGTCACTATGGCAACAGATTTTTAAACGGAAATAAAATGCCTTTAATACTGCAAGCACGTTTTTCTGTACAGATCTAGTAAATTATCTCAGACCTCATTAAAATGAATATAATTTTACAATAGGTATTCCATATAATGTTTGAAACACCAATACACAGGGAATCAAAACATAAATAGCTATAAGATGGTGATGTTTCTACCGTATTACTGGTTCAGTCATTCAGAGGCTCAGGAGATAAATGGTCACATTAGTTTTTCCCTTTCCCCGGGGAATCTTTTAATAACTGGTATAAATCAAGGCAACTGTAAGCTTAAACGAAAAATATTTGCATTTGTTTTCTTGGCTTTTATACTAATGGACTCGGGTCGGTGAATCAACATATTGAGCTCTATTCCGCGACCTAAGAATTTGTTCGTACAGCCTCCAGCCTGACCGAGGCGATTCACTTCCCACCCCCTTTGCTCTGCACCCCTCACAAAGGCAGCGAGGCCAAGCCAGCCTTGCGCCATTCACACGAATTTTGGATGCCTGTCAATAAGAGCTGGAATTCCTGCAGTTGGAGCAAGATTTATCCAGTACTGTACCAATAAAATCAGCGTCTCGTATGCACATTCTGATTTAGACTAACATAACTCTATTGTCACTTCTGCACCTAAGGACTTGGTCTGTCACGCTCAGGGAAGGTAGATGGCAATACTCTGAAGGAGCAAGCTTACACCTTATGTTGCTTAGAAATGTAACAAACAGCTGCTGTGTGTGAGTGACTGATTCATCAGGAAAGGGTGGGAAACACAGGCAACAGCGGAGATTGAAAACACTGATCAAAAGCCGTGGCACAACCACCGCAGGGTGGTACGGAGCCCCCAGAGCTGTGCTCTCCCTGTCATCCAGCCTCGCTGGTGACGCGCCGCTTATTTCGTGCTCTCTCATCTTCCCTCTCCTCAGGTTCCACCCTCTCGGCAGATTTTTCCACGTGCTTTATTTCAGCATCGCTTCAAATTTAGTCCTTCAGAGCGGGAATAGTCTTATTCCTGAGCTGCTTGATGGCCGTTCAACCAGTACAGCTTCTGCTGGATGTGTTCGTATGCCTTCATGCATAGGTATTGTGACCAAAAGGACGGGCATTTTAGAGCAGTTGCAAAACTGGGCGTCCTTTTGCACTTCGGCCGTTTGCCTATCCTAAAACCCCCATCACTTTATTGGATATATATTTAATATACAGGAAACAATTTCATATAAAGGAACCATCTCACATACACCAGCTCAGCTCTGCATAAATTTCACTGCGGCAGGCAAGGCAAAAGCTGCTGGGAAGAGGCTGATGAGGATGTCTCATCCTCGGCCAACCGCTGTCGGAATTCAGCGCCGGGCAGCCCTGCCAGGGAGCACGGCCAAGCAGCAGGCAGCCGGGCATGAGAGAGGGTAGGAGAGACACAACCGCCTGCGGGGCTTTTTCTATGGGCAATGAATTATTTTTGTCTCGCTGCTGTGAAGGAACAGTTGTCTTCAAAGAACTGCTTTCCACAGACTTCATTTAAACCCATAGTCCATGCCTCACTTCATCAGGAGGAAAGAAGTGGGAGAGATTCACATTTTAAGTTTGGTCGCAAAATCCCACTGTTTTAAATGCCGTCAGATGCTATGACATCAAGCTGCAAAAAATATGCGAAGAATTTTCCACTAAGCACAGATAGGCAAGATTTGTTTTTCCCATGCCTTGAAAATACTGGCCAGCTGATTTTAATTTCTGTCTGTGTACATGCATCCTGTGTACAACACTCATGCCCTTCGAATCAAAGAAAACCTACAAGCGTTGTATCCAGGTAAAGACGGGATTTGTTTTAACTGTTTTGCAAAATAATGGCATATTGTGTATACTTTTTATAGGACAACAAACTATTAATTATATTATCTTTGCAGATTATTATTATCTTTTTGAGATTATTCCTCAATTCAAAGCATCCTGAATTCAACAGCTAACATCCTAACATCAATAGCTAATCCAACTCTGAGCTTCTGGACATCCTAATAAATACACTGATAGCAGACATTGGAATAATGTGCAGAAACGAAGGAAACAGATCCCTGGAGCTGAAGGTGGAAATAGCAGGCATGAAAGCCAAAATGAAACCCGTGGAAGAACAGGCTAAGCTTTTGCCATAAAGTCTTCAGACATGAAGTGCCATGAGAACAAAATTCAGGACTGTTGCCATTGACTTTTGGTTTCGTAACACGTGTGTACCTTAAGGCTTAAGCACCTCACTTGAGATGTATTTCTAAATTATACTTGTTTTATGGAAAACAAAACCAGAAGGCCTAGACTCTCAAAGATATATGGGTTCCCAGCTCCTGGGAATTTCACTTCCAGGGAGCTGGGAGTTTTGTCTAGTGGAGGGTGTCCCTGCCCATGGCAGGGGGGTTGGAACTAGATGGTCTTTGAGGTCCCTTCCAACCCAAACCATTCTGTGATGCTGTGATGCTATGATTCTACGTCTAACTGCCTTTGAGGATCTGGGACTATTTTTCTAGCAAATGAGCGTGAAGTTGAAATAATACAACAAAGAACAAGAGGAGGATCCCAAACTACTGGTACTAAGAAAGTTTCAGTTAACCAGTCGCAGGGATGAATTTACAGAGAGAACTTTTCTCAAAAGATGATTTACAGCTGAGCACCTGGAGAAAACAGTTTGCACCTGGCACAACTAAAGAGCTTTTTTCCTACTGAGAAATAAAGCAAGAAGCATGGGGAAGATTTACACGATCTCCACACTCAGAGTCAGCATCCTGGAAGAAAAAAAATCAGATAAAATATAGCAATGGCTCAAGCAGGCAGAAAGATGTACAGCAATGAAAAAAATTCAATATTAATATTAGCGAAAGGATGTGTGATACGAATAAGTAAGAGGGCTGTGCTTAATCCAGCTTGGGAACTGAGAGCTGTCAAGAAGAAACAAGGGATATACTTGGCAACGCAAGGGATATAGAAGGCAAAAGTGCCCACAGCCTTGGCAGCAGCGTCGCAGACTTGGCCCGATGCTGCAGGTGCTGTAAGGGCCACAGCGAAGCGAGGGGGTTGCGATCACTACTGCAACAACATTTGTACAAGCATGCACTCTTCAGATGAGACGAAAGTGTGGGATTAACTCAAGCATCTGGTTTTTGCTTCAGGCCCACAGATCTGATGTTCAGTACGTTTCCCCGCTTCAGAGCGGGGCAGATTTCTCACACAGCCCGCGTTACCGCTCCTTATCAACCCGCTTCAGCCAGCTACCTCTGAGGGAGGGCAAGGGCAGAGCCGAAACCTCGCCGGCCGAGCGTGCTGGTGCACGGCTGCAAGGCTCAGAGCTTTCAAGGTCCCCTCTGTGAATGTGGGCCGGGGGGGTGGGGCGGGAAGAACATTTATAACAGCTCTGCTGAAGCTGCAGGTAGGTGATTCTGCATCTATTCCTGCTCTCCATACCCACCCCCACCACGCTGCCTTTGGGACAGGGTTGCTGCAGAACAGGCTGGCTGCCAGGAGCTGCCAGGCTTTTCTGTATTGCAGCTAGGCATGACTCCACTGCTCTGGTTGCATCACCACCGTTCTTTTGGAGTATTTCTCCTTTTGCTGGCTGTCTGCCTGCCCCAGCATAGAGTTCAGGACGTCGGGTTTCACCTCCAAAAAAACTCTGCTCGAGCTGTTCCCAGCACTGCTGTGAGTTACGTAGCTGGCAATAGATTGCTGCTCCGCATTGGCAAGTGCCGGTGGAGGGGCCCCAGCTCCTGCAGGAGCATGTTGTGTGGAGCGGAAGGAAAGCTTGGGGGCAGGAGTTGTATTCCCGCTAAAAATGTGCCTTTCCATTAACAGGGTAATTTAGAAAATTGATTCTAAAAGTGGAAACTAGGTTTTCTTAGTGGATACCATGGGTGAGTGCACAGTGCCCATCACAGTGGCCTCAAGTCTAACCTGTAAATGTCATAAATACTAGTACTGTTATTTATATTAAACAAGTGATGAGCTATTGTTTCACAGCGAGATGTTCAGAATCTTTGGCAGCCTTGGGGCTTGGATGACATCAGTTTTGACTTTCAAAATCAAACTGCCACCTTGTGGTATAATGGGGGAGAAGTCTGTAGGAAATTACATGGACAGCAAAAATTTAGGTATGGAGCAAAAAATTTGCCCCACCAATGACTTTCAACATTTAGGTATTCTTAAATATGTATTTTTACTATACTTCAGGTAAATTAATAAAAAAATCTTATGCTATGCTTTAAAACAATCTAACTTTTTCTGATTGTTTGTCAATGTAAAATATAAAGCCATTTCCTCATTCTTGTATGTAATTGTACAGAAACCATCAGTGCACTCATATGAGTAGGTTTTTCAAGATTAGACCCAAATACAGCTTACAGGAAAACACTAACTATAAAGGCTATAGGTATCTATAATTGTTGTCTTTCTCTCTCTCTTTAAAGTTCGTTAATGTTAAGAAATTTTTTGTGAGAGTCAGAGCAGGGCCAAACAGATTGCTGAAGGCGAGCAAGTTGCAGTCCATCATCTGCTCTGAGGTGCAGTCCTTGCGCATCCTCTTGGACCACGACAGATGTCAGGTAATTTTAATTGTCTTTCTCTTTCACTGTGAGCCAAGCCATTACAAATTACCTCACCTTGCTTGTGAAACAAGAGCAAGCACAATGGATCAGCAAATGTGCAGTAATCTGTTACAGCAACGTGCTTGTGCATCTCAACCTTCAAGCAGCAGACCAGCATGGAGATGTACTGGCATGATCCTTTCAGCTAGATTGAATGCCCTTGTGTCATCTAATACTATTCATGAAAGATCATAGATGAAAAGCTAGTCCATTGCAAATGAAAAAGTTTAGCTGATGTGAACAATTGACTGCAGCCATGTATCAGTGCTTTGTGCATACGTGACTTTTAAGGAATATAGTGCTTTAAAAGAAAAGGTGCAGGTAACAAGAAGCCCATAAGATCTGGAGTTCACATCTTGTCCCTCTGCTCATGCCGGACAAGCATTAACACTTTTTTTTTAAAGGATGAAGTGGAGTCATCCACTACTGCAAGTAACAAAGCAAGAGGGAGGCAGTTGTGCAGGAGGGAATGTACAGGTATGGAGAGCCTGATGCTGCCTCTCCTCTTACGTTAGCCTAGAAAAAGACCCAGATGAGCTGCCTGGGGCCTATAGCACCAGGGCAAGCCATTTTCCTTCCCACTGTGTTCATTACAAAGTGCAGCATCTCAAGGTAGTAGTTTTTATAAATTATTCTTCATCCAAATGTACATAGGTAGAAGGACCTCACAAATTTCACAGTTCTCCATGAAACTGCTGTCCTGGAACACCTGTGTTGAGCACTGACTCGAGGAGAGAGCTGCTGAGCTTTCCCATGGGCGGGGATCCCGCAGATCCTCATGGAGCTGCCCGAGGAGCCTGGCCTCTGGAGACCCTACGAGAACAGAGGCTGCTCAGACTTCCAGTATCACCTGGCTCACGTTTCCCCATCAGCCCACTTGGCCGCTGAACTCCCAGGAAGGATAAACATGAAAATTTCTTCTTAACGGTTGTGGTGGCATGCACTTTGCTAGGTGATTTAAATCAAGGGTGGATAGTCTCCTTCTGGCCATGGTCTCATCCAGCAGCCCAAGTGGGTGCAGGTGTGAACCACTTTTATGTGATGTATGGCAGCAGCTCATGCTGGCCATGTGTGGGTTTGCGTCATCATGGTCTGCTGTCAATGCAGGGACAGGACTGGCAAAGAGAGAAGGAAAAGGGAGGGAGGAGGAAGTGTTCAGTGGGTGGTGGGGTTGTGAGGGAGGACAAATTTAGATGAAGGGTGGGCAGGGGAAGGAGAAGAGCCTATAGACCCATGCAGCCTTTTGTTCTTGCACCCAAGTTAATTCACAAGTAAGCCCTCTGTGGTGTGTGAGAACCCCCGCCCCATAGCGTGGCCGTACAGCTCTGCAGCCCCCTCATCCCACCATTTCTCCTTCCTAGCAGCACTGCTTGTGGCCCCTGAGCAAACTAGGGATATCTTGCTACTCAGGGTATTACACAGACCAGGCTAGATCAGCACAATGATCCCTTGGAGCTCTACAGATCAGGGTATCTGTGAGACCTGTGGGGCAGGGGGAGCTTGTGGAGGCCTGCCTGATGGCTGGAGGAATGAAAACAGGACAACATACTGAATGTTGTCCTGGGGAAGAGTGGGCTACCTCCCACAGGAAGAGTGCCTTGGGGATTTTATTTTTTTTTCTGAAATTCATTAGTTAAAAGGCATCTGCAGACAGAGCATCACACCCAATTGCAGTCAATAAATCAGCAATGGCAACTATGAAAGGAAATGTGTTTCTCCTGCTGAGAAACAACACCTGGGATCAGTGTCTTTTAAAGTACGTGTATGATGGGAGCAGAGGGTAACCATGTGGTTAATGAAGCTTAATGTGTATAAAGCCCATGGAGATAATCCTTATTTTGGGGTTATTGCTAGTGTGTCTGCCCTCGCTTTCATAAAGAGAGTGTGGTGATATCTAAGAGTGGCATTTCGATGCCTGAAATGCTCCTCATATAAATAGAACAAGCAGATCAGCATGACCGAGTGATAAAATTACCTTCTGGTCTTCAGGAACTTCAGCATGCAACTGTGCTATAGGGACCGCAGTGTACCCCTCTTCACAGCAGAAGCAAATACATTTGGAAATGGATCTGGAGGAGACATACAAAGAAGCAGAGAATACAGAGGGGAAAATGACTCGAGCTGCAGCTGCAAAGTTGGTGAAAAAGGCTTTTCTTGAAGCCCTGAAGTCCAATGACTTTGAAACACTAGAAGAGCTCTTGAGCCAAAAGAAAATAGATGTGGACACAGTGTTTGAAGTAGAAGATGAAAACCTGATTCTGGCATCCTACAAACAAGGTAACTGTGGCAGCATTCACCAGCCAGGAAGTAGGTGGGTTTGAGTGATTTTCAAGAATCTGTGGCCTTTTGTCTCTTCTGAAGCCGTGGCGTAAGCTGACTCATAGGCAGTAACCTCTCAGCAGGTTCATACAGCCGCGGCCACCGCAGGAGGGGAGCTTATCGGCTGTACCTGCCGGGCTTGAGACCAGCCTGAGCCGCCGTGCTGCTGGGGCAGCTGCTGCAGCTTCAGGGCAGTCCAGAGAGAGGAGTCCTTTGCCATTTCCTCGCAAAGAACTCGGGTGCAAAGCCCAGAATAGACACGTGCAGGCCAAGTGTGGTATATACGTTTCTTGCGTGTGCCCAGTCACATATACAGACCATTTAGAAACATAAAATATTAAATGTCTTCCACTTTCATTTTACAGTAGTAGTAGAGTGAATTCTCCCAAGCTCAGGAGAGCTAAGGAAATCCTGCGGAACTTGGATGTTGCTGGATGGGAGGAGATTTATTTTTCAAACTGACAGAAAGTGAGGATGTACTAGTTTATCAAAACAGATAAATCATCTGGAAAAACACAACCAGAAGAGACTTCTGGTTTGGAGTGTAGAAAACCCAAGCCAGTTCTCAGCCAGACACTGGTTGAGTTCCCAAAAACTTACAACCTAAAGCAATAAAACAAGTTTGCTCTCTGCCAAAATCAACATACTTCATGACCTACCTGCTAACAAACTCTTTGTGCGTATCTAGAAAACAGTAATGATCAGCCTTTGCCAGAAGTTAATCATATGTGGAGATAAAGACCTCAGTCTCAGCAGCACAGCAAATGCGCTTTCATTTCTGTGGGATAAAGAAGAAACAACATCCCACCTCTTCTCCTTTTCTGTATTTACCTCTTAGGTAATGATTGGATCCTGTTCTTTTGATTACATTAGGGTGAGGATGATGCAGTCATGACATACTTCCCTTGGGGACAGTGTCTGGATCAACCCACACAGTGATGAAGGTGTCTTAAAATACCTTTTGTTCTGTCCTCCGCAGGCTGAGATGCATTCTGGTTGTGGTTTGAGACTACAGGATTAATGCATAGATTTTTAATTGTCGGTTATTTGACTGCAAGCATTAACTTGTCTCTTGGAGAAGTCTCTCTCGTCCCAGAAAGGTAGAGATGTAAATGCACCCTATGGGCTAAATCTCAGCAGTGTATTCACTTTGTCTGAAAGGCAGGAGGCACTCTATCAACTCTCGTGCAAATTTTACTGTTATTCTGAATCCCAGATAACTGTGATATGAGAGGGGGATTTCCTTGAGAAGGGAGAGGGGAGGAAAATTAAGCTCCACCATCCCACCGTTCAGACAGTCTGAGCTTTGCCATAGCCCTAAGTGATGAAGTGGAAAGGAGATGCCATGGGTGACAGAGTGGCTTTGCTTCTTCTCTTCCAAAGAGGTTGCGAGCTGCCAAGGATACAGACCTTGCATGCGCCATGGCTTTTTCATATTTCTAACCAAAGAAACAAGCAAGCTGAACGAGGCCTCCCATGAAGCCCACATCTGCTTCCTGCTCAGTGCCTGGTCCTGTCCCTCTGGGCTCAGGGATGTCTGTGGGTTTGGGGAGAGGACATGGGAGATGCTCCCTCAGGACGGCTGAGCACAGATCACCTGCAACAGCACCGGCAAAGGAAATAAACGGTGGTCTCAGGCAAGGAAACTGTGGCTATAGAAAGCGATAACTTGGCTTTTAAGGACAACTTTTTAAGGACAACATATCACTTATGGCTCACATTTGGCCATAAATGTGAGGGCCAGCTCTGTGTGGGAAAAGTCAGCAGCGCTCCACAGCTTGCTGGTAACAAGGGGGAATACTTCAGACAGGAGGCTGATTTAAGAAATCTGCTCTGCTATATGCATAGACTCTGGGGTACAGCCCACCTACTTTGTGCCCGTTTTGGGGGCATATGACGAAAAGGTTGTCTTGCTGAAGCTGCCAACGTAACCTGGATAGGCAGCGGCTTGAGAGAGGGTTGAGCTGCTGTCACCCTGCTCAGGCCCTCAGCTGCCTTCAGGCTGCCTGCTGCTGCCATTCACTAAAAAATTCATTAAAAAATGAAGGTCTGAATTAATTTGACCTCATTATGTATCTTTAGTATTTTTTCTGAGTCTTCTACATGTGAACAGTATTCAACCAGGCATTTGTCGAAGGAGAAATAGATAAATCAAAGCCAGAAAATTTTATAGTTATATTCTAGCTGAGATGTAGCTGCTGTATCTAAAAAGAAAAGAGAAAAGAAGACGGTTTAGACTTCTCCTGCCCTTCTGCACATTATTATTGTGTTTTACTTTTTTTAAACAAATGATTATAGTAATCACTTCTGAGATTGTCTCTGTGCAGTCATTAAGCACATAGTCCTATTTTTGGAACAAATATTTAAGTGCTATTTGGTCTTACACCTGTTTGTAAGTAAAAAAAAAAAAGAAAAAANATTTTCAGAGAAAAAGCCAAACATTTTTGACCCAAATTTCATGCTAAAGTGTCACTGCTTCTATTTGGCTCTTCAACCTAATTTACATCAGCATCCAAACTCCTCACGCCGTGCTCCTCAGGGGCAGTAGTTGGCAGGAGGTCTGTGATGCAGCTGCAGCCCCATTGCCGGGGTCATCTATGTGCAATGCATCACTGGAAGTCTGAACCCAGCTTCTTACATGCAAGATCCTGCTATCTCCCACACAGAAACAGCAGGATGAAGTACCTGTTGAGTCACTGGCCTTAGCAAATGCTGCCTTCTTATTCCAACACCACCTTTGTTCAGCTATTGGCAGGCTGAAGATCCCATTTCCCCCATATTTCTTAGCTGGTGGCATTTCAAATGCTCTAAGCATTTATTTTTTTTTATTTAGTCTACACAGGTCACAAGCAAAACAGAAGTTACCTTCAGAGTACCTCTACATGGGAATTATCTCTCAAAAAGGCAGGCTACTCAGCACACGTAGTAAAAGTGCTTAATAATAACGAAGTTACGCTTGAGAGAACTTCATGTCCACTAAGCTGTAGCTGGTGAAATTACAGTAAATTAAAGCAAAATCCCAACCCTTCCTTCCCCCTCAATTATTCTCGGTAGGTGGATAGTCCAAAGAAAAGTCTTTGCAAAGGATGGTAACACAATTTCACTTTGTATAGGGTACTGGCTGCCTAGCTACAAATTAAAAATATCCTGGGCAACTGGACTGCATCTTGCTGTCATGTACGGACACCTGGAGAGTCTTTCGGTCCTGCTCAATCACAAAGCTACAATCAACTGCCGGCCCAATGGAAAAGCTGCAATCCATGTAGCATGTGAAATGGCGAATGTCGAGTGTCTCAAGATCCTTTGCAACCATGGAGCTAAGCTGAACTGCTTTTCAATGAGTGGGCAGGCGCCCTTGCACTTCTGTACGACACGAACCTCCATGCCTTGTGCCCAGCAGCTGGTTTGGAGAGGTAAGGTAAAGCTCTGGAGGGTCTCTCATGGCATGCCCAGAGATGGTGGTGGGCACGGTCTGTGGTTTCTCTTAGGAGGCAATTTGTCAAAGTACATGTGCAATTATCCCTTCCATCCACCGCTGACCCATGTCTTCATCTCAGATATCTTCTCCCCATCTCTTTCATCAGAAGAAGTTTTTTCCATTCTGATTCACCACCCATTTGTCCTTCCCTCATCCTGGTCACTGGCCCCTACTCCAGGGTTTTTTCCCATTTCAGTGCCTCCAGCCTGATTCCCGACAGTCCCTCAGCAAAAGGGCCCCTCTGAATCAGAGAGTTTCCATTTATCTGGGTTTTTTCTGTCGTCTTCATCTAGGTTTACTATTGAGATGTTTTCAAATGAAAGCGCACCCCTCTCCTTTCTTGTTCAAATTTCCTTGATCTCAGTAAAATTCTTCCAACCACTTGTTTTTTAAGACTGGCCTTGAAAAAGTGGACACAGTTTTTCATACTGGCTCTTCACCTGTCAGCAGCGTCCGTGCTGCTGCATCTATGTAGGGATTGGGGAAAAAAAGTCTATTTATATATGACCATTTTTTTCCCAAACTACCATACATTATGCTGCTGGTCATCTGTAACAAATGAAGCAATGAATAGGCATAATTCCTGGGTAAATATTTTGGTGTTGCACACTATTTTCTTAACACAAGGACGCAGACTCAGGACACAGTAAAAGACAGACATAAAAGTTACAGCAAAGTCAGACAGTTCAAGTTTTAAGTTGCAAAGAAGCAGGTTCTCCAATTTATTACATCGTGCCATGGCAAATACAAATGCTTTGGGGGTTAATTTTGCTACATGTGTTGTTATTGAAGGCTTTTTTCGAGCTGCAGAGCCTAAGTGTGCTTTGTGAGCAAGGCAATCTGCAGTCCTGAATGAATAACCACATCGCTTTTCTTCTCCTGGAAGGATACATATTATTTTGTTTGGTAGAAAGGAAAATAAATGCTGCCAGTTGTATCCTGCCCAAAGCAAACAGTCCTGACAGCAGGAGTTGAATTTGCTACCATGGAAAAGCTTAAAAGTCAAATGTAGTCTTATAAAATGCAGCATAGGATGAATGCAAATGAAAGGATGTATTCTATAGGCTTTCTCCACCCACCCATCAGCAACAGAATAATAATACTTTACAAGCCACCCTTCATCCCAAGGCACTCGATAAACTCAAATTTCTGTATGAGCTGAACATCGAGACTCCAACCAAAATGAGAAAGGTCTGGAGCAAAATGTGGCAGGTGTGCACATTCACGTAGCAGCACCACCCCCAACAGCTGAAGCCAGGGGTTCATTTAATGGTTTCACCAAGGTTTCCTAGATGCCTCTCCCACCCTGCCATCTCTGCTCCGTGGTGTCACACCAGGTCAATTCAGGTAAACGCAGTTTAACCACTTTCTGGATTGGGCAACTGGCCAACCAAGCAAAACCGATCCCGTGCTCATTTACCACCTCCAAACTTAGATTGCTGATACTCCCATGGACATCTAACATGTCTAGCGCTTAACGTGGCTTAACGGCTTTAGCACACAGGTTTTCCAGCCTTCTGACTCCTCTTCCTCCCTCCCTGTCCTCCTGTGCAAGTTTGGCCACATAAGGGCTTTCGTGAGCCTGGAGAGAAGAGGGGTGGCCTTGCTCTCCCACGAGCACATTACCGACAGTTTGCCAAGGCCCCAGGTTCAAGCAGCCCCTGTCTCCCCGGCTGGGGTAGCCGACATCAGCACTCTCCCTCTCTGGAAGGAGCCCCTCGCCCCCCCGGCCCGCTGCCCCCGCTGCCGTTCCGCTTTGTTCCGGGCAGCGAGGTCTCGCCAACCTTCCCTCTTCTCTAACAGGCAACCACTGTTCGGTATTATTCCTACAGTCATTTGCATTTCTTTAGAGCAAATTGCCGGTAGCGGCAGGACCCGCTGCAGCAGCCGGGAGCCCGGCGGTGCTGGGCTGGGGGCTCGGCCCCCCGCGGCCCCGCCCGGTGCTCAGTAGATGGTGCTGTTGGTTCGCGGCCGCCCGCACGGATCCGGCAGTCCTTGGCAGGCCCCTTAACGGCTGGGAATCAGGATCCAGAGCCTCAGCTGGGGGGTGTGGCACGCTTTGGGTTTGTTTTTTGGTTGGTTGGTTGTTTTTCTCTTTATATCATCTATGGATCTATCATAAAATGTCCTTTCTTCCAGGCCCGCAGTTAATGAGGTGCTGCAGGCAGCGTTCCTAGGGGGTAGATTCGAGCAGAGCTATTCTTGGGAGTAGGAGTAAAGCTCTCCTTTTCCCTTCACTTCTTAATTTATAGGAAAAAGCATTTTACAGAGAGATTTGGTCCTGCATGCTGCTCCAAAATAGTTTTCTGATAAGGTCTTCTGCCAGCTCAGGGTCAACCTATCACATCTGAAGCTGGATCCAAGAACCTGGAGTTTCTAAGGGTTTCCTGGAGGCTTAAGAAATGCAGAATCCATATCCCCAGCTAATTGCATTTCCATGTGTGTCTTTCATGCCAGTTGCCCACCCTCACCTTCTCCCTGGGTACCGGGGCTCAAGCAGAGAGACGGACAAACCAGGATTTCGTTGCCTTCATTTTTTCCCATCCTCTTGCTTTGGCAGGAGCAAATGTGAACATAAAAACAAACAACCAGGATGAAGAGACTCCTCTGCACATCGTTGCACGTTTGGGTATCCCTGAGCTTGTGGCCTTTTACGTGGAACAAGGAGCACAGGTTGATGCTCTCAATGCCTACATGGAGACTCCCTTGGCCTGTGCAGCCTATTGGGCCCTTCACTATAAGGATCAGATATACAGCCCGGATCACCACCTCATCTGTCGGATGCTCTTAGACTATAAAGCTGAAGTGAACACTCGTGATGAGGATTTCAAATCACCGCTCCACAAAGCTGCCTGGAACTGTGATCACGTCCTGCTGAATATGCTGCTGGAGGCAGGAGCAGAAGCAAACATCATGGATGTTAATGGCTGTGCCCCCCTACAGTATATCATAAAAGTGACATCTGTGCGGCCAGCTGCCCAGCCTGACATCTGCTACCAGCTGCTACTGAATCATGGAGCAGCCAGGATATATCCACTGCAATTCCACAAGGTTAAGGATACCTTTCTACAGTAGGCGTATGGAGAGAGGTGATGTCTTGAACAGGAATGGGATGAGAGATCCAAACTTCAGGGTTTGGTGGTAGCTGGATTTGCTGGAATCTTGTAAACTATGGGCCCAGAATGCGCAAAACCTTGTGAGCTGACCTCCTGTACGAGTGGTGTCATGTAACTGAAGTGAAATTACAGTTGCTAACGCCAGAAACCAGACCCAGATCCTATTTTTGTTCTTAACCCACCCGAAACCCCAAATTCTAAATGCTGGTTCAAGCCTGATTTTTCAGAGCTGATTCACTTTCTCATTTCAGAAAACGTAGGTGCCTTTGTCAAACCTGGCTCCATACAGGTTTAACTAGGTTATATGAAATGCATATTCATGGCCTCTACCAAAGTTTGGAAATCAGACCAGTTGATTCAGTTTGTCACTTCTGACCTTTAAAAATCTATTCAATTCTATTCCAAATGAAATGGATCTCAGTAAAGTTTTGGCTGATTCCCAAGAAATGTGAGCAATTAAGGGGAAATGTTGGGCCTGGGCTCATAGATGATAAAAAAACCCAAACCCCAAAAAACCACCAAAACTAATTGTAGGATCCAGCCCCTAAGAATTTTGAAAGGTCTGCAAACCCCAAGGCACTGAGAGAAATAGATGACAGGCTTCTTATATCAGGCAACTAAGTAAGCTTGCTGTAGTCAGGTCTTATTCTCTCTCATCCAGTGCCCTGAGCATCATTTTGCAGCTCCTCCACTGTATATAAAAAGTTATTAACAAGCAAAGCAACCAGAAGCCTTTGAATACAATGCCAAACTTCTGGTTGTGCTCTCTTGAGCCAAGGATGAGCCGCCCCTGCCTGTAAGAGAACCTTTGGTCTCCTAGAGCATGGTTGAGGGTCTGGGGTCTCTTCTTCCTGCCTCCACCTTTCTCCCGTTGCATGGAGCGAGTGTCTCTTCCAAACCACCATTTGCCATCTGTAAAATATGTAGGATGATATTTACCCCAGAGGGATGTTCTGCAGTTTTGTTTGTGAAAGTCTGTCTGCTGTGTGGGACAAAATTGTGCATGATACGGTGTGAATGCAAAGTGTTATTCCATGCGTGTGAATGACAGTAGACTCTGTTTTTTTTCCTACTGAGCTAATGTTACTGGGCAGAGCAGTTATTTTCAACCCTTGTGTGGCTTGGAGGCCTTACTTCTGAGCTATGTTATCTCCCAGTCTTCCCTTAAACTTTCCTGTAACAATGCATTTTTGATTCATATGATGGGATTTTTTTCTGTTCCTGTGCTGCATGACCCAGAGCAAGGACTTTGTTCACGGCTTTGCCTGGTGTCGAGACACTCAACCTAGCTATGAACAGATTCAGATGATACAGCTACCCCCATCAGCAAGCTACACTGCTCTGGAGACCCAGGCCAGTATTTCTGTGTGATGTTACACTGGGCTGTGCACAGCTAGCCTGAGGTTTCTTGCGGTACTTGCACTGAGCAGTGTACACACAGCTTGTGCCTTTTGCATCTCCAACCTTACCCTCTCGTAAGTCTTTGGCTGTGCCCATCTCCGATGCCATTGCACAGGGCCAAACACCTGGGCTAGCCCCCGCTTTTTGGCGGTACTCATGGTCTCTCTGCATCCTGCCTGCAGGTGCTACAAGCCTGTCATTCCCACCCCAGAGCTGTGGAGGTTGTCGTCAATACCTACGAACACATCAAATCAACATCTAAGTGGAAAGCAGCCATACCTGACGATGTCTTTGAGGTAAGCTCTTAATGAGTTGCAACTGAGTAAAATCCAAGCTCATTATTTGCGCTCTCTGTATCTGGCCAAAGAAAAATGACAATGCTTTTGAGCAAGAAGAACATCTCAGAGGATTTGGGACTTCCCCGTTTAATATCACTCACTTGATAAAAGACATATTTTTGAGAAACGTTCATCGCAACATTATTCTTTGGAGCAGCCCCTGTCAGGGATGCTGCAGGAGCTGCTCAGCTGTCCCTGCACTCAGCAAGTGCAAAGATTCTGGCTGTGATGGGTCTCTCTTCAGATCTGTCAATGCATATATTTCTGGTTTTTTAAGTCAGCAAATGTTTTAAAAGTACTGCATTACATGTGAATGACTATATAGCTTTAGGTTCTGTTGCATGGGTTGGGTTTCTGTGAGCAGGACTTGTTAGCTGCAAATACAAGGGGGAATTTAAATGAAAAATAAGACATCAAAGAGGAAAAGATGTCAAAAGGCAAAACTGTGGGGCAAATTATATGCTTTGACGTAATTATCCCTTTACTTTAGAAATCTGCATAGTCCCAATGTTCCAGTTTAAAAAAACAGTTTTTTATTAATACTGGGCTTTTGCAGAATTTTCAAATCAGTGCTGAGTTTAAGTGCACCAGTATCTGCTATGCATCATCAGTGATGTTTAGGGAACTCCATCTGTATTATAATGCAGAGTTATATAGCCAGAGGAACTGAGAGACTAGCTGTTTTTCAGGTCAGCTTTGTTCAGAAAAAAATTAAAAGAAACCATTTTAGGTGAACACAAAATTAAATGTTAAAGGTCCTTTTAATAATAATAGTAATACTAATAACAAGCAGCTTTGCTGAGCTATGAGTGCAATTAGAAAGGAAATAAATAATTCTTTTTCTCCAAACAAAAATTATAATCTGAAATATCAAAACATCCTTATTTGAAAAAGTCTACAGTTGCTCTATCTCTTTGAGAATTGAGATTGTAATTTTTGCTGTCAAACTGTTTGCCAAATTTGACGTGCACTTGAAGAAAAAAATGTTGTTGTCACAAATCTGTACTTTTCAATACATAAAATGTATCTGGAAAAAAGTGTAACCAGATTTGTCAAGTAGCAAGAAGATAAAGTAAGGTCAAGTCATGCATAGTCACATGTATGTACCGTTTACTTCTTTTATTATATTTTATATATCATTTGTAAGCACCTGCACTTTTCTTCTCATGGGGATGCAATTTTATTTATTGCAAAAGGCCACTGGGGCGATAAGCCAGACCAAAGGTACTCTGCCGTCGGCAGCCCCAGCTAACTCATCGGTAGCGCCGGCATTACGCTGCCTCGCTGCCCTGCCGTGAGCTTTAGGGGATTAACTCCTCCACGTGCACTGACCCTGAGCCAGCTGCAGCGTCTGTTCGGATCAGGACTAATACCGCAGAAGAACCCCCACTTCAGACTGATGGATATAAGACATACCAAGCCTAAAGATTTCATCATGGGCTTTAACTTAACGCTAAATATTTGAGGCAAGCGTAAGAATTTTGTGCAGGCACTTGGCTAAACCAAGTCCCCGGCGCTGGGTGTGCCTCCGAGGGACAGGATGGCTGGCTCTGCCTTTTACTTCGTTCTGCCAAGGGCTGCATGTGCGCGGGGGAAAGGGAGGGAAGGAAAAAACCCTTATTGCCCTAAAACACGCTTGTGTTTTTTCACAGCGGCACCAGGATTTCTATGACTCTTTGTTCACTGTGTGCAGCAATTCACCACGGTCACTCATGCATTTATGCAGATGTGCAATTCGGGCGATATTGTCAGAAAGGTGCCACCGAGGAGTCCCCTTGCTCTCCATCCCCTCATCCATGAAGAAGTACTTGCTGCTGGAACCAGAAGGAATCATCTACTGAGCCGCAGCGGAGCCCCGGTGCTTCCCATCCCGGATCCGCGTGCCTCTGCAGGGTGCCGGAGATCCAGGCACAACCCGTACGCAGCCCTTCGCTTTTGTACAGCCGCAGGCCAGCCTGAAGCTGGGCTGGGATTTACCGGCTCTCCTCGGAGCCGCTGTCTTTCCCTGCACTGAGGAATCGCAGCTGCAGGCTGCAGGTCATGCTGGAGGACACAGAGCTGGAAAGCCCTCCCCCCCGCTCCAAGCAAACACTTCCATGCTTTGTTCAGCCTAGCTTAAACGATGCTGCTGCTGCTGCTGCTGCCTTTGGTATTTATTCCACTGCTTGCTAGAATGCATTAGATTCAATCTGAACAACCTTCGGTACTGTTTCACTGTAATTTTCTTCAACTGTCACTTTGGGAGTCAAAGAAAGGATACTATCAAAAAATAGGACGTTTATTAGTGTCACAGAAATGCTTTCCCGGAAAGAAATGGGTGAACTGCTTTGAATCATGACCACAGAGAGGATTTCAGTAGTGTCTGTATTTTCCTGTGGACTGACTCTCAATTCAATGTTAGTTCACTGTTCACTACACCTGTCTGTATCTTATAAAGCTTTGTCATAATAACATCCTTTTTAATTGTAAGAATTTTTTCCATTATCAATCACAATATTGAAATCTGCAGCACTGATATTTCTGTACATTGCTATTCATGCCCAGGTAGCTTTTCACAGATGCTGTCTCTGGTTTTGCTGTCACTGTGACAGATGATAATTTCGTGTCCTGGTCTTGAGAAATGCAGGTAGAATGGACCTCACCTGTAACCTGCCCAGCTGGGCTTATACCCGTCCATATATCCCTCAGGATGGTGTTGGATGGGATCTGGGAAGAATACGAATCCTTCCCTTCATTGACTATAAAAGGAACTTAGCCTGATAACGTGGACTATGTGTTATTTTAGTGTTATTTTTTGGCAGCTAAGCGCAGGTGAGAGGAATCCCACCTTAAACAAAAGATGTCTCCAAGATGAAGCGGTGTTGGCTGTGCTGTTACAGACCTGCTCGTCCCTCTGGTTTGCAGGTCCTCTGCTTTTGGACCTGCCAGCGCTGGTTTCCCTGCTCGCAGGAAGCCTTTACTCCTGACGGAGCTGCTGTCTCCAGTCCAGGAGGATGAAATGCAGGACAGAGGCAGTTCACACACCAACATTCCCGCAGCAAAGGCAAGTGTGTGATCTGACCTACAGAAAAAAACCATTTTTCTTCCCTTTTTTAGTTCGATGCAATCCATCTGGGCTGTCCCACTTCTTTTAGACCCTGGCTCTGTTAAAAGGGAGGTGAGCTGTGCCCATCACTGGGACCCAGTCACTCCTGACTTCTCCTTGCATCTCTGACTGTGAAGCTGTTGGTCCTTATCTTTATTATTATTATCTCTTTGCAAGAAAGCATGTCAGCGTCTTCCCAGCCGGACAGGAGTGGCCAAGCTGTTCAGTGTCTCTGTGTCTCGCAAAATGGCAATAGCAGCACCTGAAGAAACAGGCAGATTATTTAGTGTTATAAATCATTTTGCTTTCTCTTCATCTCAGTTTTTATGAATCAAAGCCTGTACGCTGGGTTAGGAGAGAATCCAATTCATGCGTCTGTTTATGTTTAGCTAGACAGCAATGTAGATTGCTGTTTAACAGGTTCCAGTTCTGGTGGAGAATTTCAAAGACAGCACAGATCATGGGAGAGTGCTTTCTCATATGAATGGAGTTGTAATATAGGTCCCTGTACCTTACTAAATTGACGGAAGATTTCTATAGAGTTGCAGAGATATCAGAGACTCTACAGCAGTTTACAGGAGAGAACGATCAGGATCTGGGGCAGTTTGTCTAAAGAAAAATCCTCTTGAGGCAGTTCCAGGTCAATGGGATCCACTGAGGAAAACGAGTGAATTTGGAAGGATGGAGAAAGCTTAGGTTATCTAAACCCAGTGCTTTTCTAGGCGACATACCTATGTAAGTCAGGCCCGAGGAAGAGGATTTGCACGCTGGTCAAAGCAAGAAAATGTTTGTTGCTTTCTGAACAGCCTGACAATGGGGGAAGCTGGGTAGTCCAGAAGATACAGATGAAGGTAGATGATTTTACTGGGAGCACATCCCCATGCTGGCTGCTTCTGGAAGTGAAATTCTGCATTTGGAAGAGGGAGGTTTAAGGCAGAACAATAGCAGTGGGTTTTGACCTGTCATAGTTAGGACTCTCTTGCTGAGAGAGAAGAAAAAAGGCTGTCACTAGTGTTCCTAAATTCCCTCTGATCCTCCCTCTCTGCAGTGAACACGCTTAATTTTCATTCTGTGGGCACCCAGCCTCCCTTCAAGCTTTGTACCAAGCAGGTGCCAGATTATAGCCATTGTGGGAGCTGACAGGGAGCACAGTGGGATCAGGCTGATTATAGTCGTAGGAATTTGCAAGCTGGTAAAAACACTGGAGAACATCCCTATCACAGAAAAAAGACCTGATTGATGCACTTCAATTGCTTTTGTTGTTGGAGATAGAAAGAACAACAGTAAGCAAACCTTATGATTTGTTACCCTTTAGCGTTTCTTTTTTTCTTGTACTGTGCTCTATTCCCACGCACTGGCTGGAATTGCTCATGTGAGACATGGGGCTACCTGATAATAATCTCGTCATTTATTAAATTTATGGTATGCACAGTCTTATTATTCTGACTTAGTGCAGATGCCTTGAAATTTCATACTGCCATATAACTCCTGATCATGCTTTTATATTTTCAACACTGCAACACATTGCATCGCTGTAGGTGGAAATAATGAGAGACCAAGTTGTTGTCACTCCTACACCACAAGTTTGAACCTAGTCATGACCTAAAATGACAGAAAATTGTTTTCAGAGTTGTTTGGTGTCTTCTTTGAAATGAGTTGCTTTTTGCTATTTGGCTTCTTAGTAGGGATGTAGCCATGTCTGAGACATTTCCACTGCATTTCACAGCCTATTAGAATATTTAAAGCACAAAGAAGCACAAAGAATGAACTATCCTTTCCCATTGGCGCCCCTTTCCCACAGCTCCCTTAGTGACTTCTCAATGGATAGCAATGAGATTACATGTTTTGGTCCTTGCGCTTTTAAAGAGGTGTATATGAAGAGATGTTCTTAAGCCATATGCATTGTCAACAAAAGAAGCTGTCCCATCTATGAACATAGAGACATTCTGCACGGTTTTGTGGGCTAGTGCAGAACCATAATTCAGGTGTTCATGGAAATATGGGCATCATCTTTGTAAAGTGATCTTGCAATAATTTTAAACCTAGCCCCTGATGTCTGATTGGGTCCGGTTTGACTCAAAACTCCATTGATTTCTCCATGGAGAGCACGTAGGTGAAACTGAAGTCAGAGTCAATCTAACAGTGCTCAGGAATGTATTTTCCTTCAAAATCCTTAAATATCTATTCATATTTGGTCAGCCTTCAGATACAAGGACAACGAGCCCAAAACAGCATAGTTGAGTCAGCTCTCCAACACTGCTGCTTGTCCTGCTGGCCTAATGCCAAGAAGAGAAACCAGAGACTGCAAAGCAGAAGCTTGGGACATTGGAAAAGGAAGCAGTAAATCTTGACCAGTTCCTACTCAGTCTTCAGTCAATATGTCCTTAAAACCTTCACCATTCACCCTTGAGACAGGCTAGTCTTCCAGTGCTGCTGGCAGCAGGAGGGCAAGGATATATTCTCAGCTGCGTTCTACTGTGTGCATAGAGTGCAAGATCATAGGGGTTGCACAAGGCTTCAGCGATGTGATAAGTAAGTCTTCTCTCTATAGAGGTGGCTTTGGATGACTATCAATAACTGTCTGCACATCGCTTGGTCCCAGAGCGTGATGTGTGTTTTGTTAATGTGCTCATTACTGGTGCTTTAAGGCAATACTCATGACTCAATGTCACCAACCCCTACTCCAAAAACAAGCTACCTGAGGAGAGTCTATTGGTTGGACAAATGGCAGCAATACTCAAGCCTCCGGACTTTCAGCCCAAGAGGTGCTGGTTCCACATACCTCGCTCCTCTCATAATGACCTGCACTAAGATGAGTCTTCATTCTAAAGACAAAAAGGCTCAAAGCCCAAACTGTAAACATAGGGCCTTGGGGTCACCTGGCCCGGGCAGCCAGGATCTCCCCATCTTTCTGCCCTTAGCATTTGAAAAGCTGCAGGGGAAGGGGACAGGTTGCCTGTGCCCCTTTTCATGTTCTTACATGGCATTGTCACTAGGGCTGTGTGGAGGATGATGAGGCTGTCTGCATCATCTTGAAATGGTTTAGACCAAAGCCCCTGAACACACAAAAGCAGAATGGTGTTGATATGCCCACTTTGAGTTTTGCATGGGTCTATGCGTGCATTGGCATATGTGAGAAGACTTTCGTGGAGATCCCAGTCAAAACCTTTGCTCTGATTTCAGAGTTTTTTTGACCCAAATCAGGGTATCAGAGCTGAAACCAATAAATTCCCATGAGCGTTTTGGCATCAACGAAATTTTACTTACTCAAAACCACTTAACATCTTGAAAGACCATTTCTCTTCTTTCTGTGGGGTGATACCTGACAGCCTATACACCAGTTTTGACAGAATCAATTTAACTGCTGTGATCATGAAATTATATAAATCTCCCAGACCGAGCAAGACTGACAACTATTTTCATAAAATTCCAGAAACACAAATATTAGGAGGTAGGGGAAAAGGTCTGGTCTGCCATGAAAGGTGGCAGCTTTACTTTTAGCTGTAAGCACTGCTGAGCCAATAAAAATGATCACAGAGGCTCAGCTCATTCGTATTTGAGGAATGTCCTTTGAAAATGCACTAATGCTTTTGGCAGCACATTTTGCCCATGGGACAAGTACCTTTCAATTAAACATACAAGAGTTCACTCTTTAAGATTGGAAAGAAGATTGAAATAGTCTGAGGTGGCCTATGCTATTATATACCTTTATTAAACTCCGTGAAGCCAAAGAGGCATGCCAGCTTTTCAGTCTGCTGGAAGGTTTGCAGGGCTCTTGAACGGCTGCTGCTGCTTTTCTGAAATGCTACAAGATATAGATGGGTCGGACGCAGCAATATTTCCATTTACTTTCAGGATATAGCGGTAGAATTTCCCTGTACTCCCTAGGGTTCACTCTTCTACTAAATGACAGTGCAGAACATGCTATTAGCAGAGATGCCAAAGCCTAGCTAGTATCCGACACCTTAACCTCCCCAAGAATTATATTAAAGTAGTGGAAAGATGTACCACAGTCTCTATTTGTAGAACGGCAGGGACCTCTGGTATAGCAGACGAGTGGGTCAGAAAAGATTGCTATATACAGCAACTGTCAGATGAAATTGGTTGGCTGCTCAGAAATCTGTTTCTGACTCTTTCTCCAAACGTATCTTAAGCTTCATAAGACACAAAGTGGAAAGGTGATGAGGTATATTACGCATTCCGATGACCTGTTTGATTTTAATAACAGTTAACATTTTCTTAGCATGTGGCAGCTGCGTGTTGCCCTTTACCTTGCACAGGCACCCTATGGAGTGCTGCTAAATTACAATTAGGGCATTTGAAAGACGGACAGCAGGGCACGTGATGATTTTTTACACCACTGATGAACTGTTCAGTTCTGTTCTTTCAAGCTGGGACTTGCTAGAGATGCTGATATCAGCCTTTTGCCTGGTGTCAGAATACCACCACATTTTAGCCTTGTGACAGTGCAATAGATATGGCTGCTTAGGCTATTTGTACTGCAATTAGCGCTGCGTTAGGTTATATCAATAGTAACTGTCGGTGGGGACTTGCACTGCGTGAATATAGCCATAAGCTTGCTGGCTGTTTGTGGGGGGAAAGCAGGTTGAACGCAGACAACTTCTGTCAAGAAAAGGGACCTTTACCTATTCCTGATAACACTACAAAACCCACTCGCTGGTCAGGAACTATGAATAAATAACTTTAGATCTGAGGAAAAAGGCGCAGGAACAAAAGAGCAGAAAGTCTACTTTATAATAACACCCTCTAAAGGGGGGAACAGAATGGTGCGCCCTATAAATATATGGGCATTGGTTCACGCGGTAGGGCAACGCGGGCGTTGCTGAAGGGCAGGGCAGTGCCCAGGCAGCCTACAAGCACGCAGTGAGCTGGAGAGCGCAGGCGGAGAGACAATGCTGCGGTCAGAGCAAAGCTGTTTCCTGCCAGACAGTAATATCGGTATTTTAACATCCATGCGGGGTAAAGCTGACCCTAAAGAGCCAGTTGCAGCAAAGTCCATTGAATTACATCTACCTCCCAAAGTTGAGCCAACACTTTGCTGAGTCTATCCTGCTGTTTCCAAGTTCGCTGCTGGGGAAAAGGTGCGCGAATGCCCTGAACTCAAAGGCACGCTGCCTGCCAATGTCTGTGGCAGCCCTTGGTGTCAGCAGCTCTGAACTATATCCTGCTGGGAACCCAGAACCCAGTCTGTCATCTGCATCCATTTCTCCCATAGCCCTGCCCTTGCCTCCACCATAAATCCACAGAATTTCAGTTATTTCTTTCTTTCCCACCTTATAGTAGGTTTTGGTAGCTTTTGTTTAGGACAATTTTTTGATATGGTGAAGGGAGTTTGTCCTGGTTAAAAATAATCTCAAAGGAGTTGCACAGGCACCTGTACACACAGAATAACAAGACATGAACAAAGTCAAACTCTTCTCAACCAGAAGTTTCAACCTGCTAGAAAGAGAAGAGAAGAGAAGAGAAGAGAAGAGAAGAGAAGAGAAGAGAAGAGAAGAGAAGAGAAGAGAAGAGAAGAGAAGAGGAGAATAATATATTTTTATATGTAATGTTTGGTTTTTATATGTCAATACACTCACAGTGTGAATTGCAGCTGTTGGGCAGCACGGAGTACAGTACGTACCACAGCATTGCCCCACCCTTAAAGGTCTCTAATGCAATCAAGCCTGGTGTGACCTGCAGAATATGCAACGTTCCAGTCTGAAACTGAGATTCAATTGCCTTACTATTCTTGTGGGATTACTTTAGAAATTATTTGGAGAGGTTAACACAGGAATCTTTATTTCCTGCAATAATTTACAATATTTGCATATTATTTCAATGCTTTTCTGAGTGCATGCTCCAGCGCTCAGGAGCTCAGCTTTGGAGGGTGGGTGCAGTAGCCAGCAAAGGTGGCAAGCACCGGCTGCAGCACTTGGGCAGCTGGATTAGCCTGAGGATATGGATGGGAGTGAGCCCGATGTCCTCCCCTCCCTGGCTGTGTAGCCTCTGGCTTGTGAGACGGTGCCTGATCCCCACTGCTACTCCATCACTGCACCCTCTTTCAGCAAGGGCGGCAGAGGAGCTACCCTCTCTGCTCCCCTGTGGGTTTGTGCCACCCTCCACCACCTCTGGGTTTCCAAACCTGCAGGAACCCATTTACCTAGCCTGCTGAAACAAAGCCTTCATTTAAATGCCCCTCGCTCATATGGTGGGTGGATGAAACCCAAATGCTGGATGGATTTGGGGGGCCAGGCAGTGTGCCTTGCTCAGTACCAGCTGAGGCGAGCTGCGCTCGCACATTTCGTCTGCCAGCATGGTGGGAGGTTCCTATCCTGTAATCAGAAGCACAGGAGAGACTCCTTTTCCTGCCAGCTTTCCCCAAAATCAAATTCTGCATCCTCCAGTGGGTGTGAGAGTAAGTACAAACCAGCGACCTGGGCTTCTACTGGCACCAAGACCCTCTGGAGATGTGAGGTTTATCAGCAAAGCCACTGTCCATGAAGACATTTATCTCCAGCAGCTTTTTGTGCCACTGGGGTGGTGGTTGCACCCTGCCCTGGCCAAGCCGGGGCCATCACGGTTGGGTGGAAATGGGCAGATGCGACAGAGAACTGACAGGGGAGACGCAGGAGCTCAGCCCGTCCGAGTGGTGTGTGTTGGGGGGGAAGACCTGAGGGAGTAGAGGGGAGAAGTGGCATTAGAGTTAGAAGTGATTCCGTGGATTTTCACATGGTGAAAACTGAGTGTCTCCATAAACCAGGGAGAGTGGGCATGCACACCCAGAGATGAAGTCCAAAAGCAAACTAGAAAAAGAATAAAGCAAATCCAATGGAAAACAAAAAGATTAAACACTGTTTATTTAACAAGAAGAATCATCAGCATTTTAAGGGCTGTGAACTGTGACTTGTGGTACTTGAAGCTGACAGTATTGTTTTGAACACAGGACTCTCCACTCGGTCACAGATAACATTTCTGTGTGCTCTTCCCCCAGGCACACCCAAAGGCACAAAGTGCCTGGCACGAAGGACTCGGGAGCCACCAGCGTGAGCTGCAGCCCCTCCGTGGAGAGCAGCTTCCCACCACAGTCACTGCAAGTTCAGGGCAAACCCAAACATTTCTTCCTGCTCTTGTCCTCAGGGACAGCTGAGGACTCTCGGGGGGACCTTAACAGGCACACAAACAGGCGAACACACACCCCCATCCCAGGCAGACACATGGCCGGAGGCATCCGAGACACCCTGCCGCAGCTGCGTGGAGCCTGGTGCCTCTGCAGACCAACTCCCCTACTTTTGTGTCCCGCTGGTTGAAACGCCGCGGGTACCTGCCACACTGCGCCATGGCCATCACGGTCCCCTCTTGCGGGGCTCCTCACGCAGCACCCACACATCTCTGTGCTTCGGGGGCATACCCGAGCTGCACACCCCCTGTCCCCTTGATGTCCTTGTCCCCTTTCCATCCTCTCAAGAGCTTTGACAGAGGGCTGGTTCTACCTGGAGAAGATCAAGGAGGAGAACTCCTTTTTCAGCTAACCGGGCCATGCTATCCGCTGTCACCCGGCTGTGTGGCAGTGTTTGCTGTTAAATACCACCCAGTCCTGCCCGGTCACTGGCACCCACTGGAGCACGGGGAGAGCTGCCCTCCCTGACACGGGGCAGGGAGACGAGGAGAGAGGCAGCCCTGGCTCCCCTTCCTTTTCAGGTGAGCTGGGGGCACTGGTGAGACTGGGGGCACTGGTGAGACTGGGGGGAAGTGGCTCTGCGCAGGCAGGAGCAAACTGCAGGCAGTGCCTGGAACAGACTCGAGCGTGGGCTTGAACTTTGACGCTGCTCCTTCCCACAGCCTTGAAAGGGAGGGAGAGCGGTGACGTGACCAGCGCGGGTGGCTCTCGCTGACTCGACATAACCATGTTTTTAAGCTCCTGGTGCAGCCGGAGGGGAACGCGCCGTCCCCGTGGGTTCCCTTCCTCTCGCCTGGGTGGCTGCCAGCGCAACGCCAAGCACTGCTGCTTCCCGCGGCCCCCAGCCCCGACCGGAGGAGGCCGTGCTGGATACTGAGCCACTGTTTGTCCTTTTAAAAAATATTCTTAAAAAAAGGACGGAAAGCTGTAAGCAGAAGAAAAAAAAGCCAGCAGCAAGCAACTGAACAGCGGCCACAGGTTTCCTGAAGGGTGTTTTTAAGGTTTATAATCATTCCCTCCTTATTTACAGTGCTTTTGTGTCCTTTTATCTAGCACTAGCTGCCAGTCTGCCCTCTGCTTAAACCCAGCTATTCACGTCCAAGTGTCTGAAGCTCCACTGACTATGGGAGGCAAGCTTAGCTTTTTTTAGGCTCCCAGCCCCAAACAGCTGGAATAATCTTCCAGCCGTATTGAAGCAGGCCCTCACATTGTTCAGGGTTTGGACACTCTTAATCCTTTTTTTAAAAAAGCCTCAGCGGTGTGAAACGAGCACAAGCGCTGGCTGATGACTGTTGTGCGCTGTTAAAGTGTCCTGTCCTTCTGTCTCCAGACTCAGGCAAAGCCCCTTTATCCCATCCAAGCTCTCGGCAGCTGGGGACACAAGGACAAACCGCCCGCATTGCCAGACAGGGACAGACTTGCTCCTCAAACCCAACAGCAGCTCTGCACCCAGACTTTGTCAGCGTGGACCTGGGCTTTTGCTCTCACCTGGCTTGAACGGAAAGGCTGAGAGCTGACCTCCCTCTGGGCTGGGGCGTTTGGAGCTCAAGGTGTTCTGCTGTTCTGGCTGCACTGCCTTGGATAAGGGCGGTGGGGCTGAAGCAAGAGCTGTCAGCCAGTCTAGTGCTTTTAAATTGGCTGTATGGGCATATACGCATGTTTCTGTTCAATATCTTGAATGTCTAAATGTATGTCACATACTTCTCTTCCTCCCCTAGGAGGATGTCACTCCATCACAAATTCCTCCAGCACAACACGTGCCGTTTGCAGACGGCGTGGCAGGTAGCACAGTGAGGCCAGCCTCTTCCCTGGTTTTGCACTCTGAAGGAGTTAAAAATTAATTTACATCTTGTCTTCTAGAGGCTTCCATGAGTCTATGTGGCTTCTCTACTGACCAGCAGCAAAAAACATTTTGGCTTTGTCCACAGTTCACTGGTGTCAAGAGGAAGGTTGTCATAGATTTTAGTGAGCATGGTGCGAAGACTAAAAATGAATTCTTACCACTCTAATATTTATCATTTATATTGATTAATATGTTGTTCACACATTATATTATACTTTTTTATTGCTCAAAAAAGAAAATAAAGGATTGGCATATGTTAGAACCATGTTACAGGAAAGAACAGTGTTGGCTACGGGAAGTGAAATTACGTCAGCAGAAGTCCTCAGACAAGCTTATAGGCAACCTATTGATTCATTACCTATATTTTGTATTCTATACCCATAAAAATGAGAACAATTAAGTACCTATTTCTGGAAAACTATTGTCTTAAAAAATGTTCTATAAGTGAAAGCTTAAGATAATATATGTGAATCCACTTCTATTCTGCTAGAAATGTTTACGTTAAAATAAAAACCCAAGCAACCTTCCAGTATCGATATACTTTAAAGAAATGGTGAAGAGCATTTATTTTAGCCTTTCATTGTCAACAGTTTTGCTGCAATCTCCTTTCAGTTCTTATGAAATGAAACGACGCCCCTCTGAAAGAGCGTGCTGTCGAGAATAGACCTTCTTCCCCCAAACTCTCATTTCCTATAGCAGTGGGTGTATTTACTCCTGGGAAGAAATTGGAGGATCTGCAGTTCTTCTCTGCTCTGTTTGACTGCAATAGTGCAGATTTAAAGTCAAGACACATCCTCTCCCTTAACATCAATACTCACAGGTGGAGAATATCATTCTGCTGCAGAGCAAAGGAGAAGGCAAGGACAACTCCTTGGAGAATGATGAAAGCATCTCTTTCAGTCAGCCCTGAATACTAATCTCTGTAATATAATTTCCAAGGTCTGCCTACATCAAGTTATGGTACTCCAGTGAGTAGTTTTGCCATTGCTCCAGCTGTTTTGACATGGATGTTGTCATTCAAGAGACAGAAGCCTGGGATTATGCAGAAGGTGCTATGATTTTTTAATTTATTTTTTTTCTCAAGTGAACCAGTGGCCTTGAAAAATCATCAAAAGCCTTTGGAAGTGTGACATGCCTCCGAAGCATTGTTGCCATCCTTCAGCTACAGAAGATATCCTCAGAGCGTGCACAGCCCGGCACCAGCAACAGGGAGAACAGAGGAGCTGGAAGGTAAGGCCACAGGGGCAAAGATCATGAAGTAATCTGGACCAGCAAAAGGCTTCTGGGCATCTCCACATACAAGACGAATAATGAAAACTGAAGAGTCTCCCCAGTCAGAGTTTGAAATTTAAGCTTTCTTCATCATGTGTTTATGTAAAACCTGAGGCAAAGTTGATTAAAAACAAGGGAGAGTTGTCCATGAGTTCCGAGGGTTTTATAACAGGCCCTAACTAAGCACAAACAGGTGCTTCTGTGTCAACACAAACCAAGTTTTATGCCTGAGCAAACAGCTTCCTGTGATCTGTGAAGCAACGGCACATGCCTGTTAATATCCAGAGTGGTACAAACCATCCGATCCACCCCTGCACGAAGGTTGAATTCCTCCAGTAATACGCTTTGTAAGCAGGGGAGTGACTCTGGTCACCAATACCCTTTGCAATGCACGTTACTCATTGGGCTGTATGCTACAGCGATTGGAGGAAAGGACAAGTATCCCTGCAGGATATTTCGCCCTGCTTCCCAGTTAATCTGTTAAAAATCAACCAGAAGTGTTGTGGACAGTAAAGCCACTAGAAAAGAGAAAGCCACAAGCATAAACACCCAGAAAAGAGCTTTCAATGCATCTGATTTCTCAATATGCCTTGTGGTATTTAACAATTGGCATCAGTTACAGTTAGCTCCTAATTTTCTGTAAAGGGTCTGCCCAGTTAGCAAGTTAAGTGGTGTTTGGGTGTCCCAGGAGGAGTAAGCATGGCTCAGACAGAGCTCTCAGGTGCTTGCACTGCTGCCCTGTGGGGTGCAGAGCCCCAAGTGATGAGCCTCACGCTGTGTCCTGTGGTCCTGCGGCACTGTGGCCAGCCCCAAACCCAGGCAGACCTGCAATGATGGAAGATGCAGCCAGCAGTGACAAGCTGCACAAGGGCAGCTCCAGGCTGACACAGCTTGTGTCGGCCGCCAGCAGGGTTCCTCTGCTGTAGTCCCATTGGCAGTTGTTTCAGGATAAATATTGTCTGGGATTTTTCCATTGTCTATCCACCCTGGCCAGCAATGACACAGCGGTGACGTTTTGAGCTCTGAATTTCCAGCCTCCCTCAACCACCCACAATTAGTAAGGGGGCTTGAGTCATGTACCTAAACATAAACGTTCACTGATACTTGAGAAAGCCAAGAGTGTCCATACAAGGTATTTGCATGGGACTGGCAGACGTGACAAAGGACCTGTGGAAGATCTCCGTTCTTCTGGAGTGACAGATGAGAGACAGGCAGAGTGATCCAGGGTTCCCCATATAGCATCGGGTGTCTGTTTTTAGGTGACTGAATTAGCTGAGAGCCAGCTCAGAGCTGAAGCCATCTAAAAGCAGGTGCCTACGTGTGCCCCAGGTGTCTAGGGTCCCATTACAGTCAGTTGAACTCTGCTGTTGAAGACAGGAGAGCTATTCAGCTGGCCAGAAGTAGGTGCCTGCTTCAGGAGGAGCTGATAGCTTTCTGCAGTTCTCTGGATATATTGACTCTAGTCACTAGAGAGGGAGCTTAGACATCCAGCGTACACCTCGGCGTATACATACAGACACATATGTAGTGTCATGATAAGGTGGTGTACTTGGTGTGCCACATCCCATGCCAAGGTTCTTTGTTTTCAGGCCCAGTCTCCCAATGTGACATAGTACGGAAAGCCCAACCTATAAACAGCCATGAAAACAATTATCCTTTTTTACTTGATTTTCTTATCTGAACCTTTCAGACAGGGCATATCTGGATGTATCATATTAATGTAACTTAAAGTATGGCGGTCCTAAACTAGAAACTCTTTGTCAGCATCCAGGAGGATGCTCTGCAGCCCCAGATGGTGGGAATGGTGGTCACTCTTCTTGCTGTGTTTCCCACATTGCAGGTCTGTTTGGGTTTTCAACCAGACTTGACTCCAGGAAGGCAGCATGAGGCTCGTTCCTCAAGGCTGTCCCACTCACACAGCGGGAAATCAGGTAGGTCCTTTCGTTTCTTGCCTCTTCCTGCTAGGAACTACAAAGCAACCGAGTGACACAGGAAAATCCATGCTGCACTATGTTTTGGTTTTCTTTCATAGCTGCAGAAGGAATATTGAGGACAGTTGGTAAGGAGCATCTCCTGATACCCCATACATATTTTTCTACTTATATAAAAATATTTCACTATTAGGAAGCCTCAGAATATTCTAAAGACCCAGGACTGAGTTTCAGCCTCTTGCTGTGCCATCCAACATTTGAGATTGCGGGAAGAATTCAGACTGCCCGTGGGGATTTTCTGGCCTCTCCTCCCTCTGAGGTGAGTGGAAAGAAGCAGGACGGACTGAGACTGTCTGCTGGGGTATCCCGCTTTCTCTTTGCTGACTGCGTGAGGAGCAGCGTCTGGCCAGGCACTAGGGAAGTCATTCTGTCTTGAACATGCATGCCAGCAAAAATATGCAAAGTCACCCTAGGGCCTGTGATACAGGGTTGGGATGCAGACGCTTAAAATTGTGTTGTCAGCTTTTAAGGAATGCAAACCCAAAGATGTTAACCCAGAAGTGTGCCCCTTCCTCTTCCCACCCCCTCAAATTAGCTGAGGGATCACAAACTGCCAAGTTCTACCTTCCCTTTGCCAGAACTGCTCAAGAATGTAAAGGTAGACAATTCTTGGCCATTATATCTTGATCCTCTCAAGTCATCATCACTACTGTAAGGGGAAAAAACCCCAATCTGTTTTTCCAGTCCAGTAGTGTTTCTTACCAAAGTAACAAAGCTTGTTTTGTAATAAAGCTATGGGAAGGACATTATTGCATGCTAAGGGCAAAGTCTGGTGGATTTGAAAGCTGGGTTAAACGATAGGAAAAAGATGATAATGAACAACCCCTTATCAAGGTTCCAGGGAGATTAATCTGGATGTGTGCCCAGGGCACCAGTAACAAAATCAGTGTACATGTTTTAGCTAACGATCTGGAAGAGAAAACAGGGTGCTTTGACGTGTTGACATCAGGAACCTGGCTTTGCAAGGTCCTGATCAGGGGGCAAAGGAGGGAAGCACTGCTTATCTCCTGTGAAACCAGAATGCCTTTTAGCCATGAGTAAACTCGCTGATGTCAGTGAACCTTTGACGCGCTAGAAGCAAGCCAGTCCTGGTACCTCCGGTGCTTTGCTGAATCAGGAGCTGGGTGCATGGCCTCTGTCACTCATTGCATTTATGCAGGGGAAGATAAAAAAAAAACATTTCCACTTCTGGCGCCTTCTGGACTGCAGGAGCTTGTGTTGCGAGGAGACCGCGTTGCCTGCTGGGGCCGTGTGCTCTACATGGGGCTGCACAGCAAGCTGGGTGCATCCCTGCCGCATCCACGGCATGCCCGGCTCCCACATGCAGCGCATACGTGTCCTGAGCCTGCCGTGAGCAAGGTATAAAATGCATGTATATACAGTTCTGCTTGGAAAAAACCTGAGGGGAAATGAGCTAGTCCTGCCTCTAGGGACTGCAAGACAGTAAAGGTGGATGGGGAAAAGAAAACACAATGGGTGTTTTTGTTGTTGGCTTTCGTTTTCTGTAGTAGCTTATTGAAGTCCCTGGTGTACTTCAGTTCTGGGCTGTTTCTCTCAACACACCTGACATACTGATAGATGTCATAGTACATTTTTGTAATTGCAAAATGCTTAAAGTTAACACCATCTGATCCACTTCCCTAGTGTTACAGGTAAAAAAACATGATTAAGAAGGGGAAATCAGCGCACAAGGCTGCCACTTGCAGATTTACTGCTAGACACCCAAAGGCTGGCTGGTTTTCACCTTTCCTTTTTCAGGTAAAGCACCCACATGCATTTTTACAGCTACTCTACCTTCTTAAGGGAGATTGCAGGACATTCCCAGGCAAACACAAGGCCGCTACAGGACTGTTTGGTCATGGCACAGTCTGTGCTGACAACTACCATTCTCTTACAAACCAGCTATTTATTGAAAGCCAGTTGTCCCATTGCTTCAGAGCTAGACGAGACACTTTGTTTAGTCTGTGGAAGAAGTTATTTGTTAAATATGGATTCAATGGCAGATGTCTTTTATACAAAAGCTAAAACTGGTGATGAATTTTCACATTCTTTACATTCTAGAGGGTAAATGTGCACTGATGAAGGATTCTCAACTCTGAGGATGAATGCCATCCTAATTAGAACAAGGTGATGCACTGATTTTAGGCACCATGTAAACTCTGAGCAGATGCAACATTAAGCGTAAGTAAACTGTGATTTCAGTCTTTCCCTCCCCTGCTACATCTATTTGTATTGTATGAAAGTTGCTTTGCTCAACTCCATTTGATAAGACTTAAAATACAAAAAAGGCTCTTGCTTGCATATGACTTCTTAGAATGAAATAAAGATACAAGACAACCATTTAGAAAATTTTTATTATAAAATTATTTCAACATCTACATCCAAGTAAAAGGCTTAAAACTATAGCTGTACTTTCAGGAATAAAAATTCAGTAAATGCTGAAAAGAGTACTCTATTATCTAGGTAGATAGCCATTAAGTCATTTTTAATACTAGAGATCCCACATGCTATACACACCTCTGCCTGCATTGTGACTGCGTTCTGCAGATTCTCTCCACGAAGGAAGATTACAGACATGTTTACAGCACCCATGTGCTTCAGCTGCTTTGAGATAGAAGTTACAGCTCCTACCTGGAGTAGCTGCAGCTATGTTGCAGATGTACAGTATATCATGAGATCAGAACTCATGTTCCAGCATTATTGGGTGCAGAGAGGTCCAAGTTGTGTTTACTTGACTACTACCTAGGTATGTTTTTGTGATCTTGTATTCAATACAAAAATCAACAAATATTCAAGTATATTATGGCAGTGAAGGCAGCTTTTTTATACCTGTATTATCTAGATAAGATATTTCATTTTTATTATCCATCTCATTCACTGAGCTGAGCTCAGATACATGATCTGGTGACCTTTGGTGACTGGGATAAAAAACAGCCTTAATGCAGTACTGAAGTTATTAAGCTCAGCTAGTTGCTTCTAAACTTAGCTGTTAAAAGAAATGAAGAATATCAGAACACTATTTTATTTTCAATTGAGAAATCTATCCCAACAGGACTTTTATAACATAAAAGTAGTTCCAGCTTTCTCTCGTTCCTATTAAAAAAATATTTGATATTCACAGTAGAGTATGGAGTGGCTTTCTGTCCAACAAACACAAATCTGTTTTAGAAAACTGTCATACAACTGAGCAGGACACTTTAAATACTGTACTTGCAACTTCTTGCAAAGGATACACTTAAGATATGCTAATTAGTAAAAAAAATTCAAGTCATATTATACAGCCCTGATGAACTTTGCCCAGTTTGGCAATGTCCAATAGTTTAACTTCTATTCGGCCATTAAGTTTACCTTGCTTACAAGGAGGAAAATCCACAGAAAAGATGGGAAAGGAAGCAGCTTATTGAGAATGGAATATTTTCCCCAACAGCTCGCTCCCACTGGCACTGTTCCTGTGACAACTCCCCATTACTTTGCTGTTTGTAAGAGTTATTCTCTAGGCTTCAGTTCCTATTTTGAAACTTCTCATTTCCTAAGACCTTTCCATTGCAATGAACAGTTCTTGGAACTAGAATTCTAGTTCCAACATCACTTCTCCCAAAAACCTTTGAAACACACATTCAGTACTCATCACAGCTTTCAAGGGGTAGAATCCACATGTACCTCTGAGCTAGTGTGGTCCAATACAAGTTTGACAAAGACGATAGGTAGATTTTGGTTTAGTGTACTGAGCTACTGATCTTCCAAGAGGATGACAAAAAGGAACAACAAACCCGTGTTTTAAACATGCTGTTGTTTCCCATGTCATGCTTACGTAATACAGATCACCAAAACCTTTCCATTCAACTTGCATGTCTGACTTCAGTTCTTGGAAAATCCTAACCTAGTTACCTGGCACATGCTTTCCAGAGTGCAGGGACGTAGGGTAGATGTAGCCTAACCATACAGCTGCTACAACCAAGTAGCTTTCCATTTCTTTCCAGTAGCTTTCTAAAATATACCAATTTCCTTCTTATTTACCTTATGCACAGGAGCCTTACTTGGCTGGTTTTTCCATGAACAGCTTAACATAAAAACCAATTAACTCAGAGCAAGGCATCACCTAAGAATTATTCTGGAATACAGGTGCATTTTTTTTTTAAAACAGGACTTCCATATATATGGAAAACACTTTCTCCCTACCTCCCAAGGCTCCTTCCCTTCCACTCAGGCTGTATTTGAATGCTGTTTCTATCTTTCTACAAGACTGCCATTTCACGTGGATCTTTTCCAAATATTATAAATACAGCGTTAAAGTACAGGTGTTACCTATCTGAGTAGTTCTGTAGTAAGACGAACCGCTGGTAACTATTCTAGGAGACAAATATACACCGGCATAACTGATGTTTATCAGTATTCGGAATTCAAGCATTCAAGTCCTGAATTCAAGCATTCAGGACTCAACAATTGCACACATCTACCACATCATGTCTTTGATCATAAGGAAAAAAGACTAGTCTGATTTTCCTTTATACACATATCTTCTTTAAAGACATACGTGCTCCTATTTTCCTCATCCTGACGTGCACAGCAAGATTTCACATTCAGCACATACAGCCTAAGCTATAACATCCTTATCTTCTTTCTCTTCTGCCAGTCCTGAAACTGAAGAATTTGCTTGTTTGGAGGTAGACGAATACTTCCAAACACTAGTCTTTTTTGAGAAGCCAGCTTGATCCCCTTGGCTGCCTGGATACCAACTTCTCTTCAGAGAGCTGCACTCTGCTTTGAGACATTCTTTGGGCCTTTACTTGGGACACACCAGTCATCTGCCTCTGAGGTAGCCAGGTAATGCTTGGAAGCAGATTTGTTAAAAACTGGGAGTTTTTCTACCGATTCTGTTGATAGGGCCTGAAAAAAAAAAAAAATCCAGAAGGAACTCAGTTACTTTGTTTCCACCTCTCAATAATGCCACTTCACAAATACTCAAACAGTATGTTTCAAGTGTTAAGCCAGTGACACTACAAAATAAACTTATTTACACAAATATTTCTACAGTAGATGCAGTAGTTTATGTGCTTCAGTATCTATGGTTGCTTTGGATAATCTGGCAGGACAAATGCAGTAACATCAAGTCATATTCATGCATTTTTATAGGCCTTAAGCATCACCCTATAACCTGTTTGCAAGACAGCCCTGGAAACTGTGGGAAAGAAATTTTTAAAGTTTCTCTGGGATTTTTAAGATGTTCCTTTCCTACTTCTGTATCTTGCAGCTAAAAAAATTAATTCATATTCTATCGGGAAACTGTTAAATAGGAATGCAACATGTATGTAGCTGAACTGCCTAGTCCTTTTGTACTGCTTCTC
This sequence comes from Aramus guarauna, assembly GCA_013400195.1. NCBI lineage: Eukaryota > Metazoa > Chordata > Aves > Gruiformes > Aramidae > Aramus > Aramus guarauna. The sequence goes on from VXBL01002620.1 coordinate 509,968, forward strand.
TGGCCTATGCTTCAGTGTGCTTAGAACTATGCTTTTGGTTTAGCTGAAGAAATTCAAAGCAAGTTTTTCCCATGAGTAAGCGCAAAAAGTAGAAAAGAATATGTAGGGTTTTTTTCCAGGTTATCTATAAAAACAGCTGTGCATGTTATACACCAGGTATTCAGGATTACTGGTATGTGAATCCCATATATGGGCTACAAGGCACACATTGAATATAGTAATGTAACTGAATTCTTTAAGGATTAGTTTATACAGACTTTCTGGTTGACAGAGTGAAAAAACAACAGTAAAGAAACTAGATATATTGCTTTCTGTTTCTGTTACTTCACCTTCTCCCAGTACTATGTATTCCATGAACCAGTAGATTGAAAAAAATCTTAACACAATCTAAAAACTAACAGAGCTCTCACTAGTACTTATCCAAGTAGACTAGTTACAGCCAAGTGACCTCTGTAATTCTAGATACCAGTTACAAATCTTACTGGCATTTCTTAATAAAAATGAGAGCTTTTCTACACGAGCAGAGAATTCATTTACCTTAAAATGGTACAAAGTAGTTACCTCACTGCTTTAATGGTAGCTATCAACACTATCTTTTATTTAACCAAATCAAAATACATACCTTCAAGTAGATAATAGCATCTGTTCCATAACCACATATGGAGTAGAGATTTAAATCTCCTTGAAAGTATTTAGCATACAGACGAGAAATTGGCAAGCCATACCCAAAGCCAGCCTAAAAATAAAGTACAAGACAAAATTAATTTATTTTTTACTAGCTCTTATGACTTACAATTAAGTAGTGGAAAGTGTTCAGAGATTTTAAGCTGTTAGAAAGTCCTTTGCAATTACTCATCTCTACAGAAATCTCTAATCAGTTTCATATAGAATATTGAAACTGACAATTAAAAAAACCCCAAAAAACAAAAAACCCAATCTCCATGAAAGAGTTTATACATACATACATCTTACATTCATGTATTTTCCCTGCCCTGTTTTTGGCTAGTGCAGCTTGATTAGTAAAAGGAGTTTGCTACTGGTAGATAAACAATAGTCTATTACAGTTGTGCTTGCCTCCATTAAGATAGCGCAATTTATAGTAAGTTTGAGGACTGAGTGGGAGTGAAGACCAAGTAAGGTACTGTCATTGGAGTAGAAGAAAAAACCCAAACAAACCAGATTTAGATTCAGGATAGAATGTTCTTATTTGTTTCTACCTTTGAAAGCATAGTTTTGTCCACTAAGCTAGATATTAAAAATCTGTTTCAGAAAGTGTTAATTCATGTTTATGAGGCTAAATAATCTTTGCATACCTCACAGAGCAGTGGGGTGGACATAGCATTTCATAATTTAACCTACCAATCTGTCCAATACTTATAGCAGCCTTATCAGTAACATAAGCATTGAAAATATCTTACAAGAGGGGCATTTCGACCATCATCCATCCTCGGCCTTGGTGCTGTGGAATACATGTAGCTGAACAGCTGCTCAATTTTCCTTACTGGAACACCACCTCCTCTGTCTGAGATCTGAGTTAAGAGAATAAAGTTAACTACAATCATGTGCTAAGAATGGTATTTAAAAATGCTGTTATTTGAAAAAACCCTTCCAACAGTAATAAATGCAAACATTTGTTTTACAGCATCTTTCAATTAGATGATAGCCTCTAGTGCTATTAACAGAAGGCTCATGCATAGTATCTTTGATCTGTTGTCAGAAGCTGCAAATTCTTCTAATAGAATTTGTGGCAGCACATGCAAACATAGAGATTACATTAAGCCCATGTGGTAGTAGACCAACAACATACCTTAATTGCCAGGTCTTCTTGTCCTAGAACAACTGTCACTTCAATCGGAGAAAGGGAAGGACTGTTTTCTTGGAATTCAACAGTGGCCCTCATTGAATTCTATGGAAATGAAGGTTTCCATTATAAGAAAGTGTCAGATCTATGCACTTAAAATCATACCTCTATTACGCAGAGGCTGAGCACAGTTACCCTCCATTCCTATCAGTGCCTAGCTCCCAAGAAACACCCTTAGCAATTTAGTGTAACAGGAGCAGAGGTCTCACACCTAAAAGTGACTAAGCATAGCCAAGACTCTTCTGTGCTTGAAAGATTACACTGTTCTTCCCCAACACATAACTCAGCCAGTGTAAATTAAATAACATAACTCCCTTAAAGCACCAGGTATCTGGAGAAGAGTAGAGTTCAGCAGTTGCTGAAGGCTGCCAGAATTCTATGTTGGCAGCATGTTAGTTCAGCCCTGTTCACTACGTCAAGATGAATCACCCACTCCAGAAAAGGCACCAGGGCAAACCTGCACAACAGATGTAATCCCCAAAAGCAAGAAAGCTAGCAGTGGTCACAACCCCTCGTCCCACTTTTACTCTTTCCCTCCCTTACCCATTTACCACCACAGAAAAGTTTCCAAATACTCTTTTATAAACTACAATTATAGCTTTGGCATCTGGGAAAGGAATTTCCCCAAATAAGAAAATGTTAGAAATCTCACTGTCCTATGCAAAGCTTTACTTTGTTCAGATCTAGCTAGAGATTTTAAATATTGACGCTCCAGCTCAGACTACTAAGGGAAGAAACAGCTTATATTGACAAACCTTAAAGAGCTCAAATAGCATGTGAAAAAGATGAGATGGAACATATACGATGTTAATTGGCTCTCCTGGAAATTTTCCTAGAGGAAGGAAAAAAAAGAGAGACAAGCAACATTTTAAAAAGTGATGGAATTTCTGTGTTGTATCCAAATTTTACAATAAGCAAGCTATATGCCAAAACAAACAAACTAAATCAGTCTTAGTTCTGGGTTTCTTCCTCCTCCAATGACCAAACAATTTTATGCACTCATAGCAGTGTTGAGATTCTAATTACGACTTGCTTAAAACCAGTTTACTTTCAAATAAACTGAACAAGTCAAGCATTAATTCCATTTTATAATTAAAGGATTGTAGAGGTTAAGCAGATTGCCCAAGATCAGACACATGCAGGAAGCCTGGACCAGAAACAGTGTTTCTCAGTCATCCTCACTTCCTCACCCCAGATACAGAGGTCCTCTCTAGCAACTTGTCACATTGCTTTAAGCACAGGCTAGTTCTTACTTCCTCAAATTCATAAATATTACCTCATAAAATCTAGTGTTCAAGATACAGTGACATTTGAGTTCTAACACAGGAGACTAAATGAGGTGCTTGGAACAGAAAACGAACATGAACTAGCCCAAGACAAATCCACTGGTATGTACCATATGGCCATAGCAATGGGAGCCTTTTGACTCCGTAAAAGCAGCAGTTTGGCTACCAATCGGAAGGCAGACATAAGAGCTCTCATCTTACCATTCACTTGAGTAAGTTTCAGTTCTGGAGATGTTAAGTAATACTGGTCACACAACATCTTAGAACTTTCAAAAGCATCTGAAAGAAATATTTAAATAGAATAGGTGAAATGTAATATCAATGCATGGCAAAATAGGATTCTTAATCGCATTAGCTGCTAAGATGTTACAGACTCTAAGCCTGTGTTTCAAAGGGAAAGGTAACACTGCATTCACTGCGTGCATTAAAAAAACTGAGAATAAACAGGCAATTACAGCAGCATGGGCAAATCTTCAGTACAATTAGATAATTCTGTAAAACAGATGCATGTGTTATCTAACAGTAGGTAAAGTCTATCTGAACACCACAGGCAACTTGAACTCCTAACTCATCAGTCAGTTGTTAGGCCTTATTCCAACCCTTTTTTTAATGCTATTTCGTATTTTAAATTCTGTCCTATAAAAACTTGTGTTTTGATAGACTGCTTTCAGCTTTTGCAATAAAAAAGTCAGCATCCTATACAACACACGTTGGTCACCCAAACTGCTTGCAAGCAGATATAAATACTGACCATGAAGAGAAATGTTAGGGCTGAGATACATACCATTGACTACTTCAGCAACATCACAGCAAGGATCAATACTTCCAATGTGCCTTGGGTGCCCTGAGCCAGATTTATCATCAAAAAGAAGGGCTGTTGGAGATGAAAACAATACCGTATTTAATCCCAAATACTGTATTACAGAAATGCCTTACATTTAGACTAATACAGTGTGATCACAACCTATAATCACATGAAATACTGAGTGTTGTTTATGCCTTCCACAAGTTAAAAATGCTACTGCCAGCGAACAGCGTTGGCTTTTCTGTAGTTCAACATCTAAAGGCTTTTCAGGTGTAAAGAATGAGATGCCTACATATTCCACACAAGATTTATTACAATTAGTCTGTAATCTAGACAAGACTTCCCATTACTTTCATTAAATTATACATTCAGTTTCTAACTTTTCAGTGTCAGACAAGTCATTGGAGGCAGATCTCCAGCAGTTTTAAGGGATGTTTAGATTAACATGTTTCTCATTAGGTTGAGGTTTTTCCTCAGGTAAAAGTCTCTACTTACTGTGTTGGTTCATTAGCATCCGGGTAGAAATACGGCTCATGTAAAAACGATCCAAGAAGTACTGAATGTTTTGATTGGTAACAGGATCTACTTTAAAAGTATCTTTGTATTCAATTACTCCTTGTGCCATTGTAGGAACCACATCATGATGTCTGTTTCGGACTCTAATTAATGTATCTATAAAGCTAGGTCAAAAAGAGATCTTTTTAGAATATTATTCTAAGACTACATAGAGGCAAGCTTGTACAACATCATTAGCTAGTCCAGCAGCAGCATACATAACTGCAAAACAACCTTAATATTAAAATACAGTCCATTTTTTCATTCTTTTAAAAGTAATTCCTCACTGACCTAGACCAGAAGAGTTTGATATTTTTACTATGAAAGGTATAATCATTAGCCATATCAAATTCACTGCCATTACTCATTCAAAATAGTTTGAGCAGAGGAGAATGCAGGGAGGGAAACAGGCTCTAGCTGACATCTTGGAAAGAAGAAGGTAATTTCTGCTGATACTTCTCTGTCACAACAATTCAAGGGGCAATATGCCCTCAAAACCAAGGTGCAACAGGTTGTATTTATTTGCAGTATTGCTAAACATGATCAGAGACTTAGATCAACTTGCTCTCTGCACAGCACTTCATGCAAGATTATCAAATTCAGCTCGTGACAGCTGCCAGTCTAAACTGACTACATCATTGTAAAAAATGGAATGTGAGATCAAAAGCTCAAAGAAACAAATGAAAAGCTTACTCGGATAAGACTTTTTGGTCATCTGGGCTTTTCTGATGGAACTCAACCAGATCCACTAGGCTTTGGATGTACCTATTGAAAAGAACACAAGAAATATGCTATTAATTTATTTTTTATTAGTCTAGGAACAGGAAAAATACCATCTTGCCCATATCATTACTCTTAACAAGTCATCTAGAACTCTGAAGTATCAAAATTCCATTCAAATATAGAATCACAGGTGACACATCTTGCTTGACTAAACCCTAGGAGTTGTAAAAGTCTTTTCTTGTGCCTGCCACCCAGAAAGGAATCTGAACCCTTACTTTAGGTACACAGGATCTCCTTACAATTCCTGAGAAGTGAGGTATTTCAAAAGAAGATCCAAATGACAATACTGATCAGGAAAACACCTAAGCAAAGTTCTTCCAAGTCTGATCAGCTTTGGCACAAGCTAAGCACTTGAGCCTCTTTTGCTAACATCTGACAGTCTTGATGCGTATTGCAAAGGCACAACTGTTTGCTAGATTAAGAACAATTTCTGGATCTCACTCTAATACTTTTGCCCTTGACGTCAACCATCCTTGCAAAACTACAACTGTGCCAGTAAAGCAAGGTTAAATCGGACTCAACCACTCTGTCAATCACACAGACTATGTTAACTGAATTCCAAACTCTTGGTGTGTGGGCCAAGGCAATCTGCTATGGAACGGAAACTCCATTAGTAATTCCATCAGTGACAGACTCAAAAAAATATATAGCCTGCTCTTCCACTTTTGTGTAGGTCTAGGTGTCTGTAATGCTATGTGAAAACAAAACATGTTTCCTTCTCTCCTTTCTTAAAAAAGAAAGAAGCGGGATTTGCTCTACCAGCTATGTCAAACTGTTAGTTTAAAAAAAATACTATTTAAAAATAACAATACAACCAGATTGGTTTTCAATTTAATTTTAGTATGCTAGAAGAGAACAGCATGTAATAGCTTGCAATTCAGCTTTGATGAAGGGACAGCATTTCCAGTGTATTTTGTTACTGTCTTCTATTATTCAAAAAAAGTCTGTAACAACCAAGTTGTCATAGCTATGTTATTTTACAGGCTGAATTTGAGTAGGTCTTACTTACCAGCTTTTTACTAATTGTACTGATGGAGTAGCGAGTAATTTATCAGGAAGAAGTTCGATTTCTCTCAGTATGTTTGCAAACCTCACAGGAAGTTCTTGTCGCAAAAACGCGAAAGAAGTTCTCTCACATCCGTTAGTTGAGCCTATGAACAAGTTCAAAATAAAACTGTTGTGAGAAAAGTTTCAAGACATGAGTACAAGTCGCTTTCTTTCCACGGATTACAGAACTCTATTCCTTTGCAATCATCATGCTATTGCTGGCCAGTTCTCCTAAGTGTACGCATATGCTTGTGCTGAACGTTGTTTACATGACAGCAAGACACAGGGTGTTCCTGGGAGGAATATTTGTACATTTCCTATTTAGAGACGGGACTTAGGCATAATCCTCCAGCAGCAGCACTCCAGCCTTGGTAAACACGAGCTTCTTCGAGGTGACGTCTGAAAATGTCACGTGAGCACAGACTTCACAGCCGCCAAAGCGGTAATCGGATCTGGGTACAGCTTGTTCACTCCATCAAGACAAGACTAATGACTCCTCCCCGATAACGTGTACGGAGAACACGAAAACACCCATTAGCCGATTTAACTCCTTCCCCCTCCCCATCCCATTAACGGCATCCAAACAGAGCCGCAGCGTATCTTCAGCTTTGATCGAGGCAGTCACAGGTCCCCATCGCCTGGCAACCCGCCGGCGGGTGCCTGAGGCCGGGGGCCGGCAGGTCCCCGAGCGGGACCCAGCCCGGACCCTGAGGGGACCGCTCCCCGCCCTCCGCCTTGGCTCTGGGGACTCAGGCCGGGGAGCGGCACCGCCTTCAGCGCAGGCTGAGCCCGGACCCCTCCAGGCGGGGCGGGGGGTGGGGGAACCGCCGACTCCTCTGACCCGAGCAGCGCCGCTCCCCCCCCCAAGCCTACCGCAGCACCCGTGCTCGCCCCTCAGCGGAGACACGTCTCCGAGCGACAGGTTTACAGCCGTCCCCCGCCGACCGGACCCCCGACCCTTCCCTCCCTGCCGTGCTCGTCCCGTTTCTCACCGAAGTCCAGCAACTGCTTGATGGAGAGCGGGGAGGGGGAGAAGCGGGAGAACTGCTCCACTTCCCGCGGCAACTGGCCGCGGCTGCTGCCGCTGCTGNTGGGTGTGCGGGCTGCGGGCAGGCCAGTCGGCGGGTACCCGTTAGAAGTGCCGGTAGGGGCCAGTGGGGCTCGCACTGTCCTCTCACCTGTGGCGGGCCGCTTCACGTGCCGCCTCTATTTACAATCCCCGGGGGGCGGGGCTCCGGCAGGCCCCGCCCCGCCGCCCTTAACAGAACGTTCCCTGCTCGGGGCGGCTCGTGACAGCCGTTGGCGGGGGTCCCCCCCTTTCCCCCCCCCCCCCCCCCCCCCCCCGCC
>VXBL01002620.1:517716-535811 GCA_013400195.1 Aramus guarauna
GGAGGCCGCGGGGGAGCCTCGGGACCGGGGGGGGCCTCGGGGCCGGGCGGGGCGCTGGCCCTGCACTGCCTCCCGTGACCTTGTTTACTGGGCAGCGGCCGGGCAATGTCAGCGGCGGGGCTGCCTTGCCAAGATCCAGGGGCGCCGCGCTCGTCCCGCTCCTCATTGGCTGCTGGGGGGGATCGGGCCTTCTAGAGGGAGCCAATGGCCGCCAGCCAATGGGCGCCGGCGGGGGCGCTGGGGCGGCCCGGGCGGCTGTGGGTGGTCGCTGGCGGGTGTGTGTCCCAGCCCGGGGGGCCCGGCGGTGGCCTGGGGGTTAACCGGAGGGGAAGGTGTCTGCGCTCGGTGCAGGGGGTGCTGGCGGTGGAACTACTGAAAAGTCCAGGTTCAGCGCAGAGAATACGAGGAGGTGCAGGGGGAGCAGGATTAGAACCTGGCCGCAGGATTCAGGGTGGCTGACATGTAGGTCATCGCTGTGACCTGGATTAATCGTGACCACATACCTGGAGACAGATGCTCTGGTGACGCACTAGTCCCGAATCACCGTGTGAGCCTATTTACTCTCTCTAGAGCTGAGCTGTGAGGTGACTGACTGAACGGCTCGCTCTGGGGCAGCTCATCTCCCAGGGTCGGCGAGGAGCTGGGAGAAGCCTGGGGACCCCTCCTCTGCCCTGGAGAGGGAACTGACCTCCAGCGCGGACAGAAATAGCCCCAAAACGCCGAGTCCACTACGGGCAGGGTTTGCGTAACACGTTGAAGAGTTAATGGCAGTAAAGGGCTTCCTGACATCCTCAAACTTGGTCAGTAGGAGCAGGAGCACATGGCAGTAAAACAACCTTACAGAAGATTTAGCCCTAATGCTTACCTACAGCTCCTCAATCCCAGTTTTATATGCATATGTATACGCACACACAAATATGCCTACTTTTTTTCATGGGAAGGAACATAGATTCCTAACAAGAAATTCGTATTTTAATGTTGAATAGGCAGGGGAGAACCCTTTAGCTTATCATTAGATTTTTTTTTTAACTTTATCTCATTTTTGTCTTCATAGTCATTGTATCTGTTATCCCTGCTTACTGCTCTACTTCCACTGTTATTTCTGTTTTATTATTTTATTGCTCCCTGTTTTATTATTTTATTAGGAGAGTTTCTGTTATTATTCCATCAGATATCTTAGGTTTACCACTAGGTATATGAAATGTGAAACGAAGCAAAATGAAGACATCTAATAATAACAAATGTAACTATTTTGACTTCTCCTGTGCTTGCTAGAAGTTGAAAATTTGAGATTAGATGTTGGGGGTTGCTTTTGACTGTTTTAACTTTGTTTGCCTGCAAGTTGCAGATGACTCATGAAGGTAAAAATATCCTACAAACTTTTTTAAATTATGGAGCATGTATATGATAGCTTTTGCTTTGTTTCGTGTTCTTCCTGAAGCTACTAATCAATGGGAAGCAAGAATCTCAAAATTAACACTTTGCAATAAAATCTGAGTCAAGGAAGTCTTCTGGACTAGGCAGTTATTCTAGTTTATAAGGTCACTAATTCTGTTCCTATGAAAAAACTTTATTTTAATCTGCTGGTGCGCTGACCCTGCTTAATATAAATAACTTGAACAACATTTGTGCGTGGTCACATTACACACTCTGTTCTGAATAGGGAAAAAGCCCCCTAGGAATAATTCCTGTTGTTTACATTCCTTTTCTTGACAGCAACTTGTTTTCTCGTAGTTTTCCTGGTAGTTACATACAGTAAGGGATGAACAAAAATGTTACATGTTCAGTTTAGCTCTCAACAAACAGTACAAGTGTAGTTGCAGGAAATATAGGAAGTGTGTTCCCTTCCCCAATTATTAAACGGGCAAGGCTCCAGTAACTCAAAACCTGGATGCTTTTCCAAACAAAACAAACTTCTACAAGGATTTTACACAGCAGCAGTGCAATGACTAACAGTTTTATTACTCCAGTGAGCTTCTGGAAGAAACATGTCTTCTTCAAAATGCAAAGTTGCTTCTCACTCTTTGTATGATGGGTTATATATTACAGTAGGTTCTGAACAATATAACTTTCCATTCTTGGAATACTGAACTGTCATACAACATAAATGATATATCTGGGAAATGATTGTTAAGAGTGTCCTGAATATTGGCCAAGATAGCAAAGTTTTAGGCGTAAAGGTTACAACATACCAGGATTCATCCTCAGCCAAGCTGCATGTAAAGAAGACCAGGCTGTGAAACTTTTAACCACTTCAAAGAACTCCACAATCCATCCTGACTGCAGTACTGTTTGTTCTCACTTTATTTCCTCTCTGAACCACCATTTCCCCCAATGCATGTGACAGTTAGAAGTGCTGGTGTCGCAGGACAGCGTTTCGGTGGTGAAGGCAGTGGTCATCAGACAGAGGGGTCTCATTGCTGCTGCTTTTACATTTTAACTTTCCTCTTCGGAACTGCCCTGGGGCAAGTTTTGAAAAGGCAGTAACAACACTTTCAGTTGCTCAGTCACAGTAGTGTTTTGCCAGTTATCCTTAACAACACAGAGCTGTGTTAACATTCTGCTTTTTAGCACAACAGCCGGCTCCAGAAGAGTGGAACAAATGAAACCCAGATTCCTTTCCATTTGCCTCCTAATTGCTACCCACCGCAATCAGCTGTCCCCCTTCCCAATGTTCCTTGTGTCCTCCCTGCTGGCAGAGACACAATGTGCTGTACTGCGGTCAGAGCCGTGTTCCTGGCTAGCCGGAATATGTGATAACTGAGCATGTTGCTGATGTCTAATAGGACGTGTCTTGGCTGATTTTGCCCCACCTTTTTCTCCATGGGGATGCAAATTTAAGGCTTCCTAACGCACCTGCCAGCAAGCGTTGGAGACACCATATGCTGTGCTGGGGTGGGTGCTGTCTCCTGACCAGCCACAATATGTGTGACAACAGCTGGTGGGCTTGCTGCTCTCTAGTAGAATGAGTCTTGGGTGAGCTTTCCCCAGCCTTTTCCTCCACGTGGACCAAAATTTGATTCCCTCCTCCTTAAACCATCTGCCAGTTTGCACAAAGTTTGGATGAGGTTGATTATCTATTCAGATTTGGTTGAAATGGTTAGGAGGGATGGTTTGGAAAACAGGTGAATAAGCAACATTATTGAAGGTTTTTCCTTTGGGAAATTAGGCTAACATTTTCTACTAGGGACAAAGGCGACTTCTAATTTAGCTTCTGTAAGGAAGGGTAAATGACGACCCAGGTGGAAATTTACAGTAGCACTAGAAAGTTTTGAACGGAAGCAGAAGGAATGGTCTGATGACTGAAGGGTATGAGCCGTATTCGCAGCACTTTGTGAAATTTCCAACGGTACCATGGGCAAAGCGCTCACCCTCCGCCTGCAGACGAGTCTGCATTTATGCAGTTGGATTGATGCTTGAATCCGCTAACACGTTTGTTTTCTAAATATTTATGCATCTCTTTGCATGGAAAAAAAAAAGGACAGAAATAGCATTACAAACAAGGGTCATATCTTCCCGTTCTCATCTTTCTATCACCCGATGCTGCAGCCTCAGGAGCTGTCGAGCTGCCGAGGGCTCCCGGCGCGACCAAAATAGCTGAAGTAGGTGAAAGGTGACGCAGTGAACAAACAAGCTGGCGTGCCCAGCTCCGCCGACAGTTCAGTGAGGGAAAGGTCCTGCAGCTGCTCCCACGCTTGCGCAGTCTCCCCAACCCGCTCATCGTTTGCAGAAGTCGAGAGTACAGTAGCTGGATCGTTTTACTGCCGGAGCTGCGGCTGACTGGCAGCCTGCTTGGAGCTGTACACACCGGGATGCACATGGCAACCAAGCAGCCCTTTTCTTCATTCCCTGCCTTTGTTATCCCTATCTGAAATTGTATGTTAACTGCTTTAAAATGAGAGAAAAAGGAGGATGGATCGCTGGTTTCAAAATTGCTTTTCCAAATAAATAGCAAGAGGCTTGCACAAGAGTAACTGTGGGTGTTTCAAACTGGGAGTGTAGAGACAGCAGAGAGGGAAAAAACTGTTTTGGAGTATAGCTGTACCCTTCAGGAAAAAAGCTAGGACTCAAACTGTGATAAAATATCACCTAAAAGTGTTTATTTTGAAAAGCTTGTCACTAGAGCGTGTTGAATTCAGGAGGCTGCTTGCTATGTAGGAGAACAGTAATCTTCAGTCACCTACACCATTGCAGAGGAAATAGAGGTGAACTCTCAGTGTGGGCTGGCACTGATCTAAAGTATATAGCTAGACACACAAAAAAAAATGTCCTTCTCCAGCCTTAGCTGGCTACCGTAGCAGTTCTTGTGGAAGAGTATGTGCCATCCTTCATGAGAGCTGCTGACGCAGAGGGAAAAAAAGAGGAAAGGTGTCATCAGGAGAGCTGCCACTCTGGGCCACGGCTGCCTCTACTGTGAGCAGCCCTGCTTTGGAGGAGAGCTCCTGGGAAAAGGTGGACAACTTGTGAAAAGTCAGGAAACAGTGAATGTTACCAAAAGAACATGCCTTTTAAGGTCTAAATATGTTTCAGGAGAATGAGAAAACAGTTATATTCTTCTGTAGGAATATGGGAAGGGAGTTAGTGGAACAAGATGAATCAATTTAAAGCCTTGGATTAGACATTTTAGGAAACACTTCATGCTGAGAAGGAGCTCTAGCTTCACCTGTAACCCTTACATGAGTCATGGGCTTTGAGCTGGTAAACATACTGCATTTATTTTTCAGTGTGCACCACTCTGGGTGGAGATGTTTTTGCTGAGTCTTTTATATCAGCTGCACTAGATACTGCTGACTGTAGCAGGACACTTGGTAAAATGGATGTGGTGGCTTGAGTTTCTGCTCAGAATGATAGCCTTGAACTGTTACTCTAGATTATTTTGTCTGAGGCTGATCTTAGAAAGCGCTCTGTTTCCCCAGTTGTTCCCTCTCAGCATTTCTTTCATCAGATCTGGAAGAATTTATTTTCTTTTAGTGTCTGACATCATAGGAACTTGAATGAGAAATTTAGCCTAGGAAATACTAAGCCAAGCCAAGAGAGAGCATCTAGAGGAGGACTCACTATGATGTTATCTGGCCACCCTTTTGAAAGAGATGCGGAGTTTATGGTATCACTGGAATGCCGCTTCCTCCTGGTGTTTCGGATTACCCAAGGGAAGTTTGTTTCCTGTTTGCAATGTTGTGACTATTATTACTGAAGCGTGAACTCACAGATATTAATAAGTTGATCTCATAAAGACTGACTTTCTATAATGTAGTCTACAGAAGATATCCACACAGTAAGCCTATGGCACTTTCTTTTTTGATGAAATGTATAACCACAGGCTATGCCATAATAGCTGCAGTTAAATAGGAGTCCTGATAAAGAGCCAGTACAATAAAAAATGTTGCACTGTGCAATTAAAATTGTTTGGTACTGGGTCTGAATAAGTACAACAATATCTTTTTGTCATATGACTAACAGGTATCTAATTATGGGTAAATTATCGATGCAATGTTGCTGGAACATTAAGAACAGCCTAAACAAGGGAAGTTGTCCATTAATTGTGGAACTGTTTTAATCTCATGGTATACAAGACTCTAGCAAATACATGCAGTTTCACTGTGCAGTATTAGTATGTGCTTTTTTTTACTGTAATTCTTTTAATATTCTTTATTACTCTATCCACATTGATATTTTCAAATGAATTTTTCAATGCAGTGCTCATCTAAGTCACTGAACTGAAAAATAAAATCATCGGAGCTACGGTGGCACTTGGTTTCCAAGATTTCATTCTACCTAAAGTGACATAAAAACCCACATGAGTTTAGTATTTCTTCATTTCACTTATTGAAATGACACCAATATTCTAAATGAACTGTAGTGGTTATACTTATATGTAGGCATTCCCAAACATACATTTTATTTAGTTTCTAAGACCCTTAGACATTAAAAAATAATGAAGAAAGTAGACTTTTAACTGACATATTTACCTATTTTTTAAAAGTTCAAAATGTGTGCAAATACAAATCTTGATTCCCTGTTACCTGAGGCATAATACCTGGGTACAAATAACCAGCAATATGTTTGCAGGCATTGGTTTCACAAAGCCACCTTTAAAAGAATATATTTTAACATACCAACAGAAGGATACAGTCTGTGAAATAGAGATGAAAAATGTCTTTGTCTCTTTTGTGAGACCAATTGAATTATAAATTTAGATGGAAAAGTTATGTTATTAACAAAATAGATTTTCACTGCACAAAAATAGATTCATTGAAATGTGTAAGATCTCCTTTTATACCTGATAGGAAACATTGTAATTTCCTCTTACACACTCACACAACTACCGCTGAAGTGTGAATTGTCTGGTCTTCCATTTTGTAGCTAGTCATTATTAATACACATTTAAGTAGGGTTGAATATTTGGGGATTTCCTCATTCCAAGAAAGAAATACAAGCTAACTCTCTGGTTCATTCAGTACTGGAGAAATGTTGTGAAATGTTAATATTCAAATGAAGCAATAAATCTACTATAAACCACCAGAAGATACTCTAGACAAGAGAAAACTTGGTAACCACCACAAGAGACCTTGCTAGCTTTCAATGACTGCTGAGAGGGAGGGCAGTGCTTTCCCCCGGGGTAGCTGCTGGAACATCTGCTTTCCCTTGGCTTTCTGTTCCAGATATGCTATGTGGAAGCCTGAAAACCTGTTCCGTATTTGCAAGTCCCTGTATGGAATCATAGAATGGTTTGAGTTGGAAGGGACCTTAAAGATCATCTAGCTCCAACCCCCCTGCCATGGGCAGGGACACCCTCCACTAGACCAGGTTGCTGAAAGCCCCATTCAGCCTGGCCTTGAACGCTTCCAGGGAGGGGACATTCCCACTGTCCATGTCACCAACAAAGATGTTAAACAGCACCGGTCTCAATGCCAGCCCCTGAAGAATGCAACTTGTTGCTGGTCTCCACTTGAACATCGAGCCGTTGACCGCAACTCTAAGCGTTACCATCCAACCAATTCCTTATCCACTGAGTGGTCCATCCATCTAATCCGTTTCTCTCCTATTTAGAGACAGGCGTGTCATGTGGGACAACACTAGATGCTTTGCATAAGTCCAGGTAGATGACATCAGTTGCTCTTCTCTTATCCACCAATGCTGTAACCTTGTCATAGANTGGTGTCACTAGAGCACTTGCCGGTGAAGACTGAGGCAAAAATGTCATTCAGTACCTCAGCCCTTTCCACATCCTGTGTAACCAGGTCTCCCGTTTCCTTCCGGAGAGGGACCACATTTTACCTAGTCTTCCTTTTATCACTGATGTACCTATAGAAGCTTTTCCTGTTGCTCTTTATGTCCCTGGCCAGATTTAATTCTATCCGGGCTTTAGCTTTCTTGACCTGATCCCTGCCTGCTCAGATAATTTCTCTTTGTTCTTCCCAGGCTACCTGCCCTTGCTCCCACCCTCTGTAGGCTTCCCTTTTGTGTTTGAGTTTGTCCAAGAGCTCCTTGTTCATCCATGCAGGCTGCCTGGTGGTTTTGCCTGACTGCCTCTTCATTGTGATGCATCGCTCCTGAGCTTGGAGGAGGTGATCCTTGAATATTAACCAGCTTTCCTGGGCCCCTCTTCCCTCCAGGGCTTTGTTCCATGGTACTCTACCAAGCAGATCCCTGAAGAGATCAAAGTCTGCTTTCCTGAAGTCCAGGGTAGTGAGCTTGTTGTGCATTCTCCTCACTGCCCTAAGGATCTTGAACTCTACGATGTCATGGTCACTGCAGCCAAGGCTGCCCTTGAGCTTCACATTCCTGACCAGTCCCTCCTTGTTTGTGAGAACAAAGTCCAGCATGGCACCTTTCCTTATCGGCTCCTCTATCACTTGGAGAAGGAAGAACACATTCCAGGAACTTCCTGGATTGTTATCCCCTGTTGTGTTGTCCCTCAATAGATATCAGGGTTGTTGAAGTCCCCCATGAAGACCAGGCCTTGTGAACATGAGGCTGCTCCTATCTGTCTGTAGAGGGCCTCATCGGCTTGGTCTTCCTGGTCTGGTGGCCTAGAGCAAACCCCTGCTATAGAGTCCCCTGTCCCTGCCCTTCCTTTAATCCTGACCCATAAGCTCTCAGTCAGCTCCTCATCCATCCCCAGGTGGAGCTCCATGCACTCCAGCTGGTCATTGACGTAGAGGGTGACACCCCTTCCTTGTCTCCTCTGCCTGTCCTTCCTAAAGAGCCTGCGTCCTTCCATTCCAACACTCCAGTCATAGGAGGCATCCCACCACATCTCTATGATGCTGATGAGATCATAGCCCTGCAGACATGCACGCATCTCTAACTCCTCTTTTTTATTCCTCTATATGTATTTATTTATTTATATGCTGAAGCTTAAGAAACAGTGATAAAGAAGTTATCAAAGGGGCAACCTGGAATTCAGAAATGTATATGTAGTTCCAGCAAGAGCAGGATAATAATTTGAGTAAGATACTTAAACTGATATTGCATAGGTGTTGCCACACTGAAGGTTGTGGGTATTTTATGGGTATTTTGTGCTTTCTTAGAGCATACACATCAAGAGATTTATATGCTAATCTCCTCTCCTATATGGAAACACAGAGTCTTTAAATTGTAAGCATTTAAATTAAAAAGTCGAATCAAATCAATGCCAAGATACTAGTTGGGGTGTAATTTTTACTGAAAATTATTTTAAGGCTTTGGGAACTATCAAAGTGAACTAACGAAGACATTTCTATCACATTTCTCATTAAAAATGTTAGTCAAACCTTCATTACATTTTTGACTCTTCTTGTGTAAATGGATATGGTATCTACCCTTTCCATGATAAATACTCAAAGGAGTGGTGGACTACATTTTCAAAAACAGTCTGCAATTTTGTGTGAGCAGTTTTGGCTGCTTGATAAAGGCAGTGAAACCCCACAGCTCTGAGGGACTTCAGAGTTGTGAACCCATATCACCTTGAAAAATTAGGTACTAGATCTGACCAGCATCCTGAATTTAACTGTACTATTGAAAATGTGGGATAAATTTTCATCCCAAGTCACTCAAAGAGACCAGTTATAGCATTTTGGCTCCCAGAATTTTTTCTCTTTCAAATAAAAAGGGTGTGTGTACCCTGTTTAACCATTCCTGGAGAAATCTATCTAAAACTGTACTTTTGAAACATCCAGATAATTCTAGCCCTTTACAGTCAGTTCATGTTTCAAATCTTGTGCCAAATGCTTGAATGCCTTGGAGTAGAGAAGACCCAGAGGGAACATATAAAATTACATAGGAAAGGCACCAATTCACTCTTGCTGAGCAGTAATTTGGTTTGGTTTAGTAACCTGTGAAGTGGTTCACTAAAATGATGAACTTTAAGGAAACTGTAAAGAGTGTGATTATTGATATCTGCTGTAGGTGACCTTTATGTGCTGAAAAGATCATGAGGTAGTCAAGACAAAAAAATTACAACCTACTTTTCTTCTTCTCCCTAATGGTCTGAAATTGAAAAATTGGATCTATTGAACCCCAGTTAGAGTTAGGACAGCCAAATAAAACAAGTCTACAACCTGCAACTTGCAGTTTTCCAAGTATGTTATTTATATACCTTAGAGACTAAATGCTCCCGCTCGAGGGAATCGTGACTCGCCACCCTCATCTGAACAGAAATCACTTCAGGTTATTTCCATCCATTCACTACCTCTTCCATTAGCTTTCCCCTCTATGGTGAAGAAACACATTCCAACATTTCAAAGGAATAGATAAAGGCACAGATGCAGATCATCTGACACTTTTTCCCCTGCTTCTTTTTTCCATGCTGTGATAGGGACTGGGTTCCTTGCCATCTTCCCTACTTCTGAGTGTCTTTCTGGCTGCTCTTTGGTTGTTGTTTGTGTTAACGTAATCTAAACTCCTGTCAGCATTATCAAATTTATACTGGTATTGATCAGCTGGCAGGATATGGTTAATGCTTAATATGGTTAGCATCCTAGTTCCTGGCATTACATCAATATATAGCAGGTAACATTTCAAATGCATTAGCTATGCAGGTGACCTTTTAACTCTCCTTAGGAGCATCTCTCACAGTTGTACAGAGTCAGCATGCCGATTAACACAGCGTTCTGAGGATGGCATTTTAAGTGTCGCTCGTCATCTTGGTAAGGGACCAAAAATAGAGTAGCATGCCATCAGGTATGTCCCATGACACAGACATTGCCTGGGTGTGCTAGATTCTGGGAAATGCTGAAGGGGACCCAGGCCAGAGCCAGAAAAGCGTTGCTTTCCTTGATGTTATCAGCCTCTGACGATTCCTCCGTAATCACATCAGTCGATGTGATTCCACAGCTCCCTTTGGAAAGGGACCCTGTCTAGTCCTGTCCTATCCTACTCTTTTCATTTTCATAAACATGTTTTCCAGAAGTACACTGAGCAACGTGACTCGTGTTTGAAATACGTGATTGCCATATTCTTCCAGCTTTTTTCCATTAGGAAACTTACTCATTTTTTAATTTATTTAAAATTAATTTTACGTCTGATACACTGTTTACAGTATGGTCAAAAGGATGTGTTTCCCAGTTCTATCAGAACTGTCGGGACTGTCTGGTCCCAGCTGCTGCATGTATTTGCTACATAGCCTTGATTTGGCCTAAGAGAAAGTTTTTACACTTGCAGAACGGATTTATTTTGTGTAATGACTGGGAAACTGAGCTGTCACCAGCAGTGTTCAACACAGACTTTCAAATGCTTTTCAAAGTATTTGGGGAACTGGCAGCTGTGCGTCTGAAAATAGGTTAAGGAGAAGTTGTTTACAGGAAAGGACAGGCTCGGTGTGCTCACTAACTAGTGCATTGCTGAAGAGCTTGCTGTAATGTTCTGTACTCGTCAGAGTTCAGATAACAACTGACAAGTTCGTGTACGAGTAAAGTGGATGATTTTCAGCAGGATGGTATGAAATCTTCTTGCCAGCTGCAAATAGTATTAAGTATTATGCATAAATATTGCAATGTGAGATATCAGAGGGGATCACTAGGACATCCTTGAAATGATGGGTTAACTTCTCAGCACGAAGGAAGTTGTATATGTGTTATTTCCAGTTATTGGATAGTGTGTGAATGACTGTGAATGTAGTCCTATTCACTGCATTCAGTTAAGTGTTTCCACTCATTTCAGCTATAGTCTTCAGTGGGGACTGGATCAAACCTCTGTCAGATAGGAGAGGGCAAAATGCCCACTGAAAGGAGAAAATCAGTTTTAGGCTTCATATTTTAATTTTTTCATTCATTTTTTAAAACTTTCAGAACAGTATTTTGGAGTCTGATTTGCCCCTTGTTCAGCTTCCTACATTACACATAGATTAATTGACTGAGTGGAAATTTTTTTTCTTATGACTATCTGACTTGAGGAGGACAGTGACCTAGGCCACCTTTACACCAAGGAAAAATAAATCGGACATTCATATTCTCATCTTGAGATCCTTTTCTGTACATGCTTTGTTCTTTCTGGCTAAAATAAGCAGTACTTTGGTTTTAAAAATGTTGTGACGATGTCATGTCCATCCTGTCCAGTCATGGACTGTCAGGGGAAAGAAGCATGGGATGTCTGAATTGGGAGACCAGCCGGGAGGGTGATCTGGTGCCAGGAACCAGGGGGCAGGAGAGGAGGATGAACTGACATCCCTCCTCTGTAAGCCCCAACATCCGAGTGCTCTCTGACATCATGAGGGAAGCGGGGGACGCCTAACCCTGGAACTGCTGAATGACACAGCAGTGTTACCTGTCTCTTTTCCAGATGTCCTGTACTAAGTAGTAAGAAAATATTAGAACCGTAGGATGGAGTTCTGCATGGAAATCTGTAACAAGTTGAAGGTTGCTTTACGCGGATCTCAGTGAAGTGAGCCTCCTTCTAGTTTTCAGTCAGATGTTGGGGCCGTGGCCACCACATTCTGTTAGATAGCTCTTGTGAGCTTCCCGGACTAGATATGCAATGACATGTTAGATAGCTTCACTAAGCCATCCCAGCTGCATCCATACAGTATAGACTCCTTCTAGGACAGATATCCCATTAGTTGTCCTATCAAGGCCTTTTTAGGATTCATATCACTATGATATAAAGGCCTCTGATTAGCTGTTGCTATTATTATTGCTTCAGCACCTCATAGCTAATGACTGAGAAGAGTGGGGTCTCAGGTGGACACTAAATCCTCAGTCTCAACTCTTACTGCCTATGGGCAGTGTTCAGCACTGTTCAGAGCCAATATCCTATGCTGTATTTTGGGACAGATAGTGGTGTTAGAATTAGGGTAGAGTTACAGTTAGGGAAAGGAAGAATGAAAGGAAAATTGAAAGAACCTAGATGTCCTGTGTGATCTGCATGGACATAGACAGGTCTGGTGTTGATAGTGCACTTAGACAACATTTTCATTTATGTACTCAGGTCATGTAATTTCTTGTAGGCACTAGTCACTTTGCTATTTTTACTTTAAGGATTAGTTCAGATTTATGTTTAGGGAATGAAAGAAACCGAGAGTGGTTTTGTACTGCCTATATAATTTAGAGTTCAGATGAAGATTGGTGTCCATACAGGACAATGGTTTATGATTGATTTCAGTGGAAACTTTAGTCACAAAGTACGTTGAAGACAATGGTTTGGATTCAGAGTGGGATTATGAACGGCAACCATTATGGAAGCCAAAGAGCTTCTCTCTCTAATTTCCACCTTCGCGGAATTATCAGTAAGGTGGCATCTTCTTTATGATGGCTTGAGTATGAAGGAACATGAAATACTTTGGCTCCATTTCTTCAACTTTTTTGACTTCAAAACCTGTCAGCAATATATTTAATACATTGAGACTTTTGAGGCTGACACTACCAAAAAAACCCATTTTGAAGTTGATTTTTGCTGTAGGCCTGTATCAAACTGACTGTCTTAATGGGAATTTACAGTCCTGAAAATCAATCCACAGAGTGTGCTGTTTCAGGGAAAGCTCTGACAATAGTTAGCAAAGAGCCTTCTGGGAGGGTAACCTTCTGTGAAAGAACCCTGCTCCAATAGCCCTGGAAGTCATGCCAACCGGTGGAGGGTGGCAGGATAATTGCAAAGTGCATCATTTGCACACTTCAAGTCATGCATCTTTCTCCAAAACACACTTATCTCCCCCTGTCTGTTGTCCGTTATACAACTTTTCAGAGCCAGCAGCCCATAATCCAAATTTAATTGATGAAGAAGTGCAGCAAGTTCTGTTCTGAGGAGTATCTCATAATGCTTCCAGGCATAAAGTTAGCCCTGCCACCTGTTGTATGGTCCCAGGGTATTGCCCAGCTTTTTGGGTCACGTCTTCTATTAAATCACAATTTGTGGTTCCAAGGTGGAAGGGAGGGGGACAACTTCCATGTGAAGGACTGACTGACATAAAAGTCATTTTAGTACTCACATTGCTGGGAGTATTAAATACAGTTTTCTCCCTAATGTGAAAGGACAAAGTAAAGAATTTTTGGTCTTAGCACTGAATGAATCAGCTCCATCAGCTCTTCCAGAGCTTGCTGCTACAGTCTATCTTTTGGAGATGGTGTCGGCTTATTCTGCTTGCTTTCACTGATTGCTTGAGTGGATACTTTCCATCTTTTTCCTTTCATAATGATCATCTAGTTCATTATTACAGAGAAGCTTCTACAAATATTATTACGAAGAAGCTTCTAACCTGCTTTGAAAATGGTGGAATTGTCTCAGAAAATAACATGTCTATGAAACAAGTTCTCTGTTAAACCCGTATTGATGACATATCAATTGTGCATTAACTTTTGCCTTAATTTTTGATAGCAAACAGGGGGATGAAAGGGGTGCACCTGTGGGCTCCAATTCTGTTTAAATGTTGGAGAGATAGAAGGGAGAATGCCTGAGGAAAAAAAAAAAAAGGAAGTGATGGCAAAGAGGAAATAATTGAGTGGAAGAGAGAAAATGGAAGGAAGAAGTGGAAATAGATTCCTTGATGTGTTCTTCCTTACATCTTTGGTTTTGTTTAACTTCCCTTATACTTTTTTACCTTATTCTACCTTTTTCTTTTCTCTATTGTCCTTCACTATGAGTGAGCTCAATGTTCTCTTGGTACACTTGTTTTTTGTAAATTGAAGAACTCAGGTCCAGTGACCAAGGTCTTTTTGAATACTATGAATCCTAAATTGAGAACTTTCTAGAGCTTAAGAAATATTTAATTTGTCTTATTTTTATTTCTATTGCAAGAAAAGATGCCTTTTTAAAAAAAAAAGGTAAAAATGATTTTTACTTTTGTTCATTTTTCTCTCTACTTAGAAAAATATGCCTTGAACATCAGGGAACTGTGTTTTAAAATGATTTTTTATAATGTGTGTTTCACTTAATTCTACAAAGAATACTTCACTGTCTCATGGTGAAGCATATTTTATGGTCTCCTGTGTCTGCAGTTTTGAACAAAAATTACCTATGTGAAAGGCTGCCTGAACAAATGCTGCTGGGGTGAGCGATGATGTAACCTCCAGGGTGAGGCAGTGCTGCCACCTATGTTCATTCGCTCTCCAACAGTTCCAGACCTGTCCTGAACTTTGACACAGAGAAAACTTCCCATCACCTAGTATAGTAGAGTTACAGTCAATGAAATGGAAGAAGGAAGTTCTGCTTTGGAAGCGAAAGGAAAGTCTCTGTGTGCAATCTGTTTGCCTGGCTAGCAACACAACTAGAGGGGCTAGCTTACCACCCTGATGTTTCCAAGAAGCGCTAGTATTTCATACCCGGGACTACCAGCCTGCTTGATCATGAGTTTCACAGAAAGGTTTACATTCCTCTCTCAATGTTAATGTTTTAGTCCTTCCTTTTTTTTTTTTTTTTTCTATTTTATTGAATACTTAGTAATGTTTCACTGTACTTCGCCTCTACGAAACCCCCATATCAGTCAACCCCAAATCAGCAAAACAAGTAAATCAAGCCCAAAAGCTCTGCATCGTTTAGGTACTGCTTGTGGTTGGCTTTTCTTGTGTGTCATATTCTTTTGATGGACAGGGAAACAAACTCTCTCCTTCTCATCTGGAAAACTTTATGATTAAAAGGTTTTGTGGAGGGAAAGGAAGATGACTAGTTAGAAGTGACTTATCTATGTTCTTGATATCAGATTTGAACTACCGGGGTAAAGATTAGATTTCTGATAATTTTTGCAAAACAAATTGATAGGCTCCATTACATGAATACCATATCATGTAACATAACAGGCAGCACCTAGAAGAATAATGTCAAAACCAAATCTATAAAGTCTGAGCTACTATGTGTTATGAGCAACCTTTGATGTAATGGTATGGTTTCCCCAGTACAGCTTCTGTTCTGCTAATAGGCAAAGATGTACCATTGTCTGTTCTGTGAACAGCAAGTTTTTTGAGGACATCAATTTTCCAGAAGTATAAACTCACATAACTTCTTTTCCTTGAAGGAATCAAGGAAGTCCTTGACAGGATACTGATGAGAACTGACCCTAGTTCTGCAAGGAACTTCAATGCAATTCTGCACTAAAACCACAATGTAGGTAGGATAATGAGCAAGGCAGTATATTATGATCATCTAGTTTCCAAGAAAATAGACTATGAGCATTTGAACCAAGTCTAGGCATAATTAGAGCCTGGATTACATCTGCTGCATGACATAAACCCAAAGCTACTAGCTCGCATAAATGGAAATTATTTACTTTAAGAAAGGTATGAAAGAGGTATAAACATAGCTCAGACAAATTAGTTTCTGTCAGAAGCATGGCAGTTGTAGGTGTTGATTCTTTAGAAATAGCCTATTTATGAGAACTAGGCAGCAATACAACGGCATGGCATTCCTACTCTACTCTGGGAGACAGTATTTAAATATCACCTTGCAAGTGAACACAATAAAATGTGAAATATTATTTATTATTCCATGGGCCTCTCTCCCTCTTTATGTCTGAATTCATTGAAGACATGTTGTATTTCTCATTCGCAAAGTGTCAACGTTTCCATAATACATAATCTTTTCCCACCTCAGAAAGAAGCGGTTCCTGATTCATCTGCATTTGTCTGAGACCTTGGCATGCCTACACGTGACCAAGTCTCCACATGCAGCATGATTTGTTCTTTGGCTCTCAGCAGAGATGGTAAGGGGAAACATGATATAGGTGTACAGAAATAGATTAGGTATTTAGGATTCAAAATAAGTCATTGTCAGATCTAATCTAGGCTTCTGGTCAAGCGATACTTGTTTTCTCTTTTAACAAAGACAAATTCTGTAATATTTTTGGGGGAAATGCTGCAGAGTTGAAAACAAAAACTTCCGTAGGAATTCAAGATTATTCTTCTGAAATTATTCTATACATTCAAGTTTTCCATCTAAAATTTTCAAAGCTGTGCCAGTTTGCAATAATTGGAAGTCTATTCTTTTGTTTAAATCAATACTAAGAAATTAATGGAATATAGTATTGCCACTAAATCTCTGTTTATGCTCCTTGTGCAAAAATTGAAGTGTTTTCAGAAGTGACAGACACCTTTTTTTTTGTGCCCAAGTTTCTGGGAGTGCAACTCATAACATCTTCAATGGACAATTAATCCTTCTTTCAGAAAGTTGACTTCCAGACTTACACTGATCAACCAGACACTACTGTATCCCCAGTGATATATAGTGCAAATATCTGGTAGGGAAGCTGCTGCAAAACATAAAGGCTCCTTCTTCCTGGCCCAGGAAAACTAAGTTTCTGGTAAGTGCTTTTAACTAGAGTTTACTCCTGAAATGTGGAAAACCTTGGTGTGCACTGTGCAAGCATGATTTATGTAGTTGTTAGAAGAAATGTATGTTATAGCCATTCTTGGTAAATAACCAGAGAGAAAACTTGGAATTTAGCAAACTCTCTAAGTTAATAGTATTCTGGTAAATGAAGAAGCAGCAAAATTTTGTAAAAACAGTGTTACTTTGTCTAGAGAGCAAAAGGTTTTGAAATGGAAAGTGGACATTATTACAATGGATGAATTCTGGCTATATGTTCTTCAAGACATCCCACCCCAGCAGATTTCTGTGGCAGTGCAGGATGTCATGACAGGTAACTCAGCCTCGGTTAGATATACCTGTGTGGAACTATCTGAGCTCCAGGCTGTGGCCTGCTGAGATCCTGAAATGTTTTCTTCTTACAAAGCTGATCCTTTATTTTACCTGATTACTTTCAGTCACACTTAAGACTCCTATTTACAGTTTTTATTTTTATTTGTTTTCAATGTTTCTAGTTGGTCATTTGAGACATTTGAATATCTTTTTTAAGTTTCTTTGAATCATAGTTGCAGATTTCTGAGCAGAAATAACAAATTTTCAAGAAAAATCTTCAGGCTGCTTTAACGGTCCCTTACTTTTGGTTTTTACATTCCTGCACTGTGTCATCAGATATACAAAAAACAACCTATCATAGCATTATTATATATGACCAACAGGCAGCCCTACAGGGTGTGAGAAATCTGTAATTACTTTGGAAATTACTTTATTGCAAATTCTAGGAAAATAATATCTTTTTCCTCAACATTTTGTCCACAGTTTTCCTTGTTAGTTGCAGGCCACCTCATTTCTGATGGTGGCAGTGATGGCTTAAAATGAACCAGGAATCTTAGCTACAGCACACATAATATTAAAAATATAGTAGAAAGGATCTAGTCCCAAGTCCAGGCCCCATGCACAAGGAGATGACCCTCAGGTGACTTGGCAAAAGGAATATGGGGTTGTTGTGTGGATCCTGCACAAAGGATTGCCAAACCCATGGAAGTGCATTGATGTCAACAGAATAAAACACATTGCATAACAGGTTCAATATACAGCACAAATTTATATAGTAATATCTGCAAAATAATGATAACAACACAGTAGGACGTAAGCAAGCCAGGAGTGCATTGATGAAAACTCCCTCCTCCAAGTGATAGAGGAGCCAACGAGGAGAGGTGCTCTGCTGGACCTCATAGTCACCAACAAGGAAGGATTTGTTGGGGATGTGAAGATCAAAAGCAGCCTTGGCTGCAGTGACCATAAGATGCTGGAGTTCAGGATCCTGAGGGCAGGGACGTAGGTGAAAAGCAAGCTCACAACCGTGTATGTCAGGAGAGGAGGCTTTGGCC
>VXBL01002620.1:537852-552030 GCA_013400195.1 Aramus guarauna
TCAACATTTTGTCCACAGTTTTCCTTGTTAGTTGCAGGCCAGCTCATTTCTGATGGTGGCAGTGATGGCTTAAAATGAACCAGGAATCTTAGCTACAGCACACATAATATTAAAAATATAGTAGAAAGGATCTAGTCCCAAGTCCAGGCCTCACGCACAAGGAGATGACCCTCAGGTGACTTGGCAAAAGGAATATGGGGTTGTTCTGTGGATCCTACACAAAGGATTGCCAAACCCATGGAAGTGCATTGATGTCAACAGAATAAAACACATTGCATAACAGGTTCAATATACAGCACAAATTTATATAGTAATATCTGCAAAATAATGATAACAACACAGTAGGACGTAAGCAAGCCAGGAGTGCATTGATGAAAACTCCCTCCTCCAAGTGATAGAGGAGCCAACGAGGAGAGGTGCTCTGCTGGACCTCATAGTCACCAACAAGGAAGGGTTTGTTGGGGATGTGAAGATCAAAAGCAGCCTTGGCTGCAGTGACCATAAGATGCTGGAGTTCAGGATCCTGAGGGCAGGGACGTAGGTGAAAAGCAAGCTCACAACCCTGTATGTCAGGAGAGGAGGCTTTGGCCTCTTTCAAAGACCTGTTTAGATGAGTCCTGTGGGATAAGGCCCCAGAAGGCCAAGAAAACTGGTTAATGTTCAAGGATGACCTCCTGCAAGCTCAAGAGAGTTCCATCCCAATGAATAAGAAGTCAGGCAAAAATGCCAGGAGGGCCATGTGGATAAATAAGGAGCTTGTGGTCAAGCTCAAACACAATAAGGAAGCATACACTGGGTGGAAGGAAGGAGGGAGGAATACAGAAACATTGTCCGAACATCTAGGGATGAAGCTGGGAAAGCTAAAGCCCAAATGGAATTGAATCTGGCCAGAGATACTGAAGACAACAAGCAGGGCTTCTATAAGTACATAGGTGACAAAAGGAAGACTAGGGAAAATGTCAGCCCATTGCTCAGTGAGACTGGGGACCTGGTTACACAGGACATGGAAAAATCTGAGGTACTAAATGCCTTCTTTGCTTCTGTCCTTACTAGCAAGACCAGCCTTCAGGAATTCCAGGCCTCAGAGACCAGAAGGAAAGGATGATGTACCCTAGGTGGAAGAGGATCAGGTCAGGTCAGGGAATACTTAGGCAGACTGGACCTATGTAAGTCCATGGGCCCTGATGAGATGCACCTATGAGTGCTGAGGGAGCTGTTGACATATGAGCTGGATAAGCAATGAGGTGGGTTGAAAGGTGGCTGAATGGCCAGGTCCAGAGGGTGGTGATAAGTGGCATGAAGTCTTTGCTGCACTCTCTGCAGTATGTCCATGTCTCTCTTCTATTAGGGAGCCTAGAATTGGACACAGTACTCCAGGTGTGGCCTCAGCAGTGCTGAGCACAGGGGAAGAATCACGTCCCTTGACCTACTGGCAACACTCCTCCTAACACAGCCCAGGATACCATTAGTCTTCCTTGCTACAAGGGCACATCACTGGGTCATGTTCAGCTTTGCATCCACCAGGACCCCAGATCCTTTCCTGCAAAGCTTCTTCCCAGGAGTCCTGTTCCTTCCCATGATCAGGACTTTGCACTTTCCCTTACGGAACTTCATCAGGTTCCTGTCCAGCCATTTCTGTCAAGGTCCCCCAGGATGGCAGCATGACCCTCTGGTGTATCAGCCATTCCTGCCAGCTCCCAGATTTGTGTCATCTGCAAACTTGCTATAGGTTACACACTGCCCCATCATCCAGATCATAAATGAAGATGTTGAACAGGATGAGACCCAGCACTGACCCCTGAAGGTACACTTCTAGTTCCTGGTCTCTGACCACAGATCTCTTCGTGCCACAGATCACTGCTCTCTGGGCCCAGATGTTCAGCCAGTTTTCAGTATACCTCACTGACTGCTCATACAGCCCATACTTCATCAGGTTCTCTATGAGGATTTTATGAAAGACAGTGTTGAAGGCCTTACTGAAGTCCAGGTAGACAATATATACTGCTCTCCCCTTGTCTTTATACTTTCTTTACACTTTTCTTCCAATTGCTCTTTGTAACTCCCCCACTGTGGTTACCAGAATGGCAGACCTAAGTGCACCAGTATACAGAGTCTTCAAAAAAGTGACCTTGTCAAAATGAGGATCAATGCCACTACAGTTGTAAAGCCTTTAACTGAGAAGTGTAAGAGAGTAGACAATATTATCACTAAATCCTTGGAGGTCGTGAGAAGGAATTGAGTCTGCTAACCTGTTGTCCTGACAGTGTGAATTGTTGCCCTGCCACCTAGTGGCAATATGTCCCTGGATAGCAGTAATTAAGTCTATGGTACTAGCTTTATTATGATTCTCACACTTTTATGAGTTTTTTTTAATTTTTCTTTTCTATGTATTAAATGCCTTTGTACGAATGGAAGATCAGTATCAAGAGTCTTAATGAAAATTCTTCTATGTAATGAGAAGCCTAAATAAATAGGAAGATCAAGAATACTGAATAACTATATTTTACTAGCAGTCTATCAAACACATCAGAACACCTAGATATGAACAGACTCAAAAACCAGAGGTGAGTAAGGAAACAAAAATAATGTTTTTGTAATAAGTCATTTAGGGCTGTTTTTCTTATCTCCTAAATTAGGCATAAAAATTAGTGCTTAAACAAGAATTTAAATGGAGAAAAAAAAGAAAAAAAGAAAAACAAATGGTGGCTGTTCCAATCATTCTGTTATATCATGTATATGCTCTACCCTGGAATATACCCATCCTCTCTGATCCACCCATCATATCTTCCTGAAAAGTGTGATGGTTAATGATACGATGTGTAGTGAAATGATTTCTCCTACAAGAATTAAAGGGATGGGTTCATGGACTAAAGAAGTATTCATAATGTGAGTACACAGGGACAGAATCCATGGTTTGGATGATGGAGAGCAGGATCATCAACTGGATGAGATGCTGGTATTTCAGGTTCTGGTATTGTGGAGCAGCTCACTCTTCTGAAAGACACTTGGTCTGAAGACTGAATATCCAAGCACTTCCCATTGACCAACTTGATTGATCCTGACTTATCTGAAGAAGATGATGGTTATGAAAATGTACTATTCAGACAGAGGTAGCAAAAGCTCTTGTCATGGAAGACTTACATTGGGCATCTATATGGGGAGAGATCACAAAACGTGACTGGCTGAAGCTTTGGTAGCAGAACACAGGTCAAATATCAGTGGCGTGAGCCTAATGGTCCGTTTATGAGGTTCCCAAATGCAGGCCTCCCTCTTGCTATGTGAACATCCATGCCAGACTGATCTCACAGCTCCAGAGTCACTTTGTACATAACTCAGCTTATCTTAAAGGAGCGTGGTGGTCTGAAATAAATGCTGAGGCATGGCAGTAGTATGGAATGCAAAA
Source organism: Aramus guarauna (assembly GCA_013400195.1). Taxonomy (NCBI): domain Eukaryota; kingdom Metazoa; phylum Chordata; class Aves; order Gruiformes; family Aramidae; genus Aramus; species Aramus guarauna. The sequence goes on from VXBL01002620.1 coordinate 541,256, forward strand.
GCTTCTCCTTCAACATGACACCTAGGTGGTGATGGTACATACCTGTTTGGTGTAAAGTTTCTCACAATGCACATTATGTGCACTCTGAGCAAGGAGGAATTTGGCACTGACTTCAGTGTAATCAGCATTGGCTCCTTTACACAGACATAGGCCCTGGGCTTGTTACTGCAGTGTTGCACACTTACATGTCCTGTGGAGCTCACTGAAATGTTTTGCAGTCTGTTTCACAGCCTACCTGTATGTAAGAGGTTTTGGGGCGAGGATAGAATGCTTTCCAAATATGAAGAAAATCCATAAAAATCAGAATATATACTATAGAAGAATAGAACAGTCTCAGCATGCATTGAAATTAATTGAAATTAAATTTCCTGTTTAAACATAGAGAAACATTTTTCAGGTAAACAGGAAAGATATTATAATAAAGTACTTTTTAATAAAGTAGAATATTAGCTGTCTTTCTTTAGAATAGTCATAAAAAAGTACTTATGTAGGATGAACCAGTGGAAAGCAGAGTATCTGGTCATGCCCCTAAAAGATATTTATATTTACCGGAGAGAGTTGTATATTGTCTAGACACATACACAGAACTATTTTTATTTTCATCGTAGTCATGGTGAGAAACCCATGCTGAGGTGGGGATAGATTCATCTTCCTAGTGCGGAGTGTGACACATAGGTAACGGTTCCTCTTGCACAGTTTGACATTTTTCACAGATATTTACTTTTCTATTAACTCCTTTATAGTGATACCACAAGGAGGGTTTTTTAGGGGATGGGAAGGAAAGCAGTATGCCTTTATAAATCCATCTACTTTAATTAGTGGTTACAAACACAAAACTCCATCATAATAATATAGTTATAGTATAAAATCAGCAGTGCCCTTCTTGATCTTTATATGATATGTGGGTTTTTTTCCTGTGTAACCCTTGGATGAGATTTCTTGGATGTGTAATAGACTGGGGGACAATTACAGCACCTTTGTAAACTTTTTACTCCTGAGATGCTTACAATGCTTTCAACATAATTCCATGTTATCATCATTTTGCCTTGGTATAGTTATATTAATTGGACATTAATAAAAGCTGATGATGATGAGTAGGGCTTTACATCTGTACTGTACGGCAAAGCCTGACAGTTAATTTTCAGACTCTAATTCCTGCTAATGAGTTACTACTCCTGGATGCTTTTGGAGAGGCATTAACAATATGTGCCAGACCTGCCAGCTGTGCTGCTGGGAAGTCGTGAGATCCAGGAAGGACACACGGACTGCAGGCAGCTGACAGGCAATTATGGAAAGGAAGGTATTACAGAAAACACTGCACAGCAGGTGCAGCCTGAGGAAGAAGAGGCAATGCTAACCGCTGCCATAGAAATGGGAAGGATTGCTGAGATATGAACTGGTGGCCCATCATGGCTGCCCTATGAAATACACAGTCCCAAGGCTGCAGTAAAACCTCTACTTTGCCATTAGCTGCGACTATGCAGGAGCAGGCTATGAGAACTGAAGTGGCTGAAAATGGATCTCTCACAACGTGCATTTACATGATATTTTACAATGGATGGGGATAGTTGATGTGTAGCTCATCTGACTAAAAGATGTCAACCACATTTAGGCTACAGGCATCTCCCAAAGGCGAGGCCTGCGTTCAGTCATGCAGTCAGGCAGTATCTTGCTCCTCTGCTCGTTCAGAGGGAAGCCTAGAGGCAATGATGGCTGCAGGTGGAGCTGTGCAGTGCTCCAGCATCCCTGAGCTGTTTCCCAAGGCGGCTGCAAGGCAGCTGCTGAAAGACCCCTCACCCTCTCCCTCATGTACCTGCCATACATAGCTCTCCCCCCACAAAAATGCCTTGGAAGCCCATGCTCTTCCCTGATAGATGACACCCCCGTGTAACACAGGGTCCCAGAAATGCCAGCATCGCGGCGAGGATGGAGGGCAGCAGCACTGTTAGGGACAGCAGATCTCCAGCCTCATGTGCATTCCCACATCTCAGCCACATCACTGCCTTCTGCCGATTGCATGAGTGGCAAGAAGAAACACCTTGTCTGAGGAACAGCTGGAGCAGGGTGGGCTCACAGTGAGGCACAGCAGCACCTTGGGCAAATACTGCAGCAGAGTCAAGACGACACTGACAGATTTCTCTCCTGACACATCAAATTTCACAGGCAAAACTTTGATCCTCAGTTTGGCTTAAGAGGTTCCCCCCTTCCCTGCTTTCCCCAGGCTCCTGGTACCGTACAGCCAATTAAAGCCATGGCAGCTCCGCATCAGCCCTGGTGGATGATGCCAAATAGCCCTACTGTAAGCTGGTCAAACAGTGTGCACACATGAAATCAGTGCTTGTCTTAGCCACTCCAAAGCATGCCTCCTGCCTTCTGCCTCCTCCACAAGGAAACAACCCCTTCCAGGAGGACAACAGTGTGATGCCTCTGAGATGACACAACTCAGGCAAGAACCCCCTTTCCTCCTCCACAGTGGGCATCATGAACAGACAGATGGTTTGGGGATTGTCCCATTCCCTACACTGTGCTTACATGGTCCCACAAGGAATGCGGGTCCATGGGTTTCCTACTGTGGCACCTAACTGATGCTCCACTCTGCAACTGCCTGCATACAGACAGGGATCTGGGATGTGATTGTATTGTAGCAGGTAAGGACTAAGTTCACAGGGCAAGAAACAAGTAATTTAATACAATTGGTTGCTTCCAGCATGACTAGCAGTAAGGTAACAATGCAGACACAAGGTGTCTACTAATGACACCTTACTACTGATCTTTCATCACTCAGACACCATCAAGCCAATGCACAGTACTTCTCTTCTGACCAGGCTGCACGTTTTCCCTCTCCCTGTACAGAACATCGCAGATGTCTCACAAGCTACATGGGAGTATGGTCTGTGGATGAACACTTACATAATTTGGCCATCACAGACTCTGGACACTTTTAACAGCCCAAGAGGTAAGAGAGACTTATGTACGCAGACTCTGCAGCTCCTGCCAGACCCTCCCTCCTCAAAAGGCTGAGGGGTGAGTTCCTCCACGACAGTCCTAGGAGATAAGGGAGGTGTCAGAACCTCCTCACTCCTTAGCACTACTGCTCTTGGACCCTCACCTGTATCTTGCAGAGCTGCTTGTCCTGACCTTGTCCAGACCTAAAGTGTATCCCAGGCCTTAACTCTCCCTGATCCCTTTTTACTCTAGTTGACACTGGCTTTATACCCACCTAGTGTACAATTTCCTAAACAAGCCTTCTGCCTCCATCTCTTCTGTGGTCTCCACTAATTCCTAGGCTAAGAAGAGTGGGGCAGGAGTTTTTATTACCAGTGGACAATATTCATTCTTGCCTGTGGCACTTCATTCTAGAGATGCCTTTTTGGTGCATAGTTCTGTCATGCCTGGAGAGACCTTGAGAATGGCACTGGGCATGAAATGCCTACATCACAGGGGAAGGGTTAGAGGAGATCTGTCAATTGTATACATGTTAGAGTGACACAGGCATCCCTCAAAGCAAAAACATCGGAATTGAGTTGCCTACCAAGCATAGACATCTCAATGCAGGAGATGGGTGTGTTAAAAAATTGTGGGGAAGTAGTCGAGATGAATCATTGTCATGCACCACGATGGCTAAAATGGCACTAGATGTTTACCTGCTTTTAGTCCCAAGTCATAATGCAGGTGTCCTGTGAGTTAAGGGATCCCAAATCACTTTATCTTTATGCCACAGACACACAGCTCTGTTCAGGCATGAATTGAGGACAGATAGCCCTGTTCAAGTCATGCTAAGCAGTTCTATTAATTTTGGCTACGTGGATGCAGCCTCCTAACTCTTGACTGAAGCACATAAGTGATTTGATTTTCCAAAAGCCTGGGTATGAAGGCCACTTGTCTGCTGAATTGTATTTTACGTTGTCTTGGTGGAACAGCCTGTGCTGCCATATCTTTTCCCTTAGGCTTCCTTACTAAGATGGTTGCCATGTCTGAAAGCTCATTGCATTCGGTAGTAATTTTCCCCCACTCCTCCGCTATTTATTTTTAGATTTCAATGAGAAAAAACATACCCATCTACAACTCTAGGCACTGACAGCTATTTGGGATCAGAAGCAATGCCGAAATAATCATGCTCACTCACTGCAAAATTAAATTCCCTTAACGAAACAGCAACTCGAAACAGTGGAACAAGCCCCTTCCCAGAACTGTTTTATCAGCTATCCCCTTTTAAGAAGATTAAACTGTTATATTTCTCTGCTGCTGCTTTCATCTTCCCTCTGTGAGTGTCATCCAGGCCTCCAGGCAAGCATAGCTGTTTATCCTCATCTGGAGACTTTGAGTGAGGAAAAATGAAGGAGAGAGAGCAAAAAATACAGGCCTATTTGTCAGCAAGCAATGGGTATGTATGAGAAGAGGATGGTTAAAGAATGGAAGCCATGGCCAGGGCTGGATGTCTCAGGCCCCAGGTAAGTGATTTTCTAAGACAACAGCATAAACTCAGAGCTAGAAGACTGCTTGGAAACTTTTGTTGTGCCCCTACACGTTGATAGCCACTTCTAAAGAGATCCAGATCACTACTATAATTAGCACCTGTTATTGTTGTCTCTGTAGATGGGACATTAAGACTATAATTTCCTATGAATTTACATCAATTAGTGCACCCAATCCATGGTTAAGGCATAGTGGAGAGGCCAGCAAAGATGACCGTCTTGGGCAGAACTAAGTATGAAAAATAAGGGAACTTTTCAAAGAGACGTTTTAGAGAAATGCTTTCTTTTAGGATCTTCTCTCCATAATGCATTTCTACTTTCAATCATATGAATAATTTGCCATAAGGTACGATTTGTTGTCAAAAATAGCACTTAGCTGGTTTCAGGCATTTTAATTTATCATCAAGATATATTAAATTCATGGATCACCTTGTATGTACTGGTGATTTTAATTTTGGCTGGTAAAGATAAGTTTCAAGTTAATATTTGAGAGTTCTCAGGAATCCTATAAAGAAATGTAGCATCCTTTGACGCTTGTAAATATGAAAATTGTTGTTGTTTTAAATCAAACATGAAGGATTGGATTTCAACCAAAGGTGGTGTGGGGAAATGAGACAGCATTTTGTAAAAAGAACCAAATAATTGTAAAGATTGCTGAGTGCTGCCAGTAATTCTGTAAACTCAGCCATTTCTTCTGCTCCCTTCAACAAAGTTCTTGAGTCATCAGGAACTCAAAACAGAGCTGAATGGAGACACCGATTTAGTTTGGGTTTTGAGAGTATTTCAGCCTAAGCCAATCTTCCAGGCCCTACCGTACACACTATGGAGCTCTCCTGTTGCAGCTTCCTCAGTAACTCAGAACATGAGCACAGTAGCAAAGCACAGTAAAAGCCTGAAGTCCTCTACAGGTTGCTGAGTCTACACGACCATGGCCAGGAAGCTTGGGGAAGTGTCTCCCAGAACCTTCCAGTTCCTTCCTGCTATGTTTCCAAGCCCTTCCCAGTACACTGAACCTTTTCAAATAAAAGGAACCAGTTGCATTACTGGCAAGCAGCTGCCATTTACAAAGGCAGTAACAGAATTTCCAGAGTGTTTCTTTCTGGCAAGCCGTTTCCGTATCTCAGTTACAAGTACAAAACCAGAAGCCTGGGTAATGATGTGTTTTAACAGGCAGAGTCTCAAACGTGAAGTCATATTCTTGATTCCTATTTCAGATGTACAGTACTGTTGCATTTTAGGACAACATGGAAAAGAGTTTCTTGGAGAACAATAGTTATTTTTTTTATGGAAAGACTAAGATTCCTTAGGGTGAATTCTACCTTAAGAACCAGGTTGAATCCACAGTCATCCTGCTTAGTGTTTTGTTCAATTTGTAGAAATGTAGCTCTAACTTCCAGCTAATTGCTATTTTAGTTGGTGCTTATTAATATCACTCAACATTTATACTACAGCTCACCAAGCTTTATCAATCACAGTTGACACATTAATCTACTATACTGTACAGGTAGATTGAAGAATTTATAGTCTCATACAAATAGCAAATATAGAGTGTGCATCAACCACTACGTATAGTTAACATTGTGAATGCAGTTAGGTTTTTATTTTTTGAAAGTAGGATGGAAAGGAGGGCACATTGCTATTGCTCTTTCTCTTAACCAGGACTAGGGTTCCTCTGTAGGGTAACATGCCACACATTATCCTCCCTTCAGCTTTGTATCTGCAGAAGCCAAAAAACTGGGAGAGCTTTCAAGGTGAAGTGAACCTGTCAGAGAAGACAAGTCAGGGCTACAGAGTGCTAGCTGCATGAACAGCAGGGATGGAGCTGAGGCTTTCTGGAAAAAAAACCAAACTAACCCACTAGATCCCAATGGATGTGCCAAATTCTGCTCTGTTTGAGCATTGACACGTTTTCCTCTCTTGCAAGTACCAGTGTGTTCTTGGCCCCCCTTAACCTCCTTTTCTGTTGCCTGAATAGCAGCAAAAATAAAATATACTGCTGCAGCCTTGCTACTGCTTCCCTGGACACGCCAGGCATTGTGTGGGCCACTGCAATCGGGCAGATTTGCAAATCCTGAAACCAGCAACTTGTATCTTCTAAGTCCCTCAGTTACCTACCCATGGTCCCATAGAACTTTGTTGAAACTATTATTTCCTGGCCCTCTGACTAATCCCTTTGGTGCCAATGTTGTAGGAAAGTGAGGAACAAAGTAAGAAAAGAGGCTTAGAAAAGAGTCTGTCACTAAAATCACTGTTTCTAAGAGCACACAATTGGAATATCTTTGAAGAATAACCCAAATCCGGAACAACATTATTTTTGCTGTTTCTTTCTAAGAAATAGTTTGTCCTTTTTAAGATACGTGCTTTTTTAGCTTTGTACAGGTGTTTGTGCAAAGGTCTTGGAACTGGAGATCTACTAATAGCAAATCAATTGTCAGAGGAATTATTAGTGACTGTGTACCAGATACATTTAAACTCTTCATTTATATTCTTGCACCTATTGTGGATATTCTGATATTGCAGAAATTTCAATTCACTGATCTACCTGGAGAACTAACTGGTTTTAGCAAACAGTAAGAAAAGCTCTCCAATACTTTCTGCTTAACTTTTTGATAACCAAGTAACCACCCATGTATTTCGTCCAAGACTAACTAGTTCATTTGTGAAGAAAAGATTTCTAAAGCCATGTGGAATAGTGCCTTATAGTGACTTTACTGCCAGAACAATAAATCTGACTTTAGAAGTGATATTCCACACTTTTTCTAAAGCTTGCTTTAATTTTTCATTCTGCCTTTTGATCCTTTGTTTAAATCATTACCTTTGAAAAGCTGGAAGGCATTTTGTAACATCCTCTGCTATTTGCAGAGCTCAGGTAAAGTCTATCATGCAAAGTGTCTAAAAAGTGCTGCCATTTTCATTCAGCCTTAGAAACATCTGCTTTGAAATTCATTTTTAATCTTCCAGTGGCACAAACTTCCAAGAGGGCTTGCTCACGGATTACTGCCCTTTGTGAAGCAGGAGTTGCTAGTGCCTAAGGCAGGGAAATGCAATGCACTACTAATTATTTGTCCCATGTTGCATCATAAATGGTTATTGGTTTGTCAGAGAAACTTATGCCAATCTTCATTAATAACTTACATGTGAAACACTCGATATAAAGTAACTTCAAAAGGAAATTATATAAAAATGTTTTCCCTTGAACTTTTCAAATCTAGTAATCAACCACATGTTGCACTTATTAAGGTCCACAGAAACCTCTAAATTTTTACATGTGTGTCTGTAAGATAGAAGAGGGGAGACAGGCAAACATTGAATTCTTGTAATTTTATCAACAGCCTTTTTTCCACACAGTCCATGGGCTGTGATGAGCCCCAAACTTACTTCCCCTTAATCTTTGATTTCTCTTTAGATGACAACATGGACGCTGTGTGTCCATGTACAACTGACCTCTGCTGGAGAGAGGGCAGCTTGTCAGACGTATGTAATCGCTGACCACTTTGCCCTCTGTTGATCTAATAAAGCAACTTGAGGCTACAGCAACTACCTTCTGAATTCACAGAGCGAGAACTTTAAAGTTCTGAAAATAATCTTAACTCTGCCCTACCGCACATTCACCTGGTAATTAAGACAGATACATAATCAGATAATGCCTACTGGGAGAATATAACGAGTTGGATAATATTATAGATTTGTGTTTAATGGGAAAATGTAAAATTAGTACACATCTTGAGGTACACTGAAATGACTGGATGTTTTTCATGAAATACTGTTAAAAAGATATTATTGATCATAATGATTCTTTTGTTAAATTGGATATAACCATATTTTCTTGGAATATAAAGAATTTATTCCTGTCTTGTAAAATTAGTGCATCCCTAGAACAAGAAATCCACAAAAATGGTGAGAGCTTTTGCTGTGGACGATTAGAGAAGACAACGGTGAGAATGAAGTCAAAGAGAACAGAACATCACTTGTAGGGAAATGAGCTATTCCTTCAGACAACTCCTTAAATGGGCTGGTTGTGTATTTTGCTCATGTTCTTGAAGTTTGTCAGTCCTAGAATCACCTATTAAGAATATAGAGTTAGGCTCGCTTCCCCCGAAATCTCCCTAAAATAGGGGATTCTGTGGAGAAATAGTGTACTTGTTATACTACCCTGGCCACTGGCCTTCTTTCCAAACTCTTCTGTGAATTCCCCATTATTCAATAAATGTTTGACCAGATCTGTCATTACATTTTGTGAAGTTTTTTCCTTGATGTTTTTCACTTTTTCCTTGATGTTTCCATTTTGGTGCTTTATTTTTGTACTTTAAAGAGAGTAGTTGACCTCTGGCAAATGTTGTGAATACAACAAATATTGAAATTCTGTTCCATCAGACTGGGGTTTACAGTGGTTTTTAAATAAAGTCCTATGTGAGTTACTAACAGAACATAAAATGCCATTACTTTATAACAAAAAATGTACGACTTAAGCAATGAAGACTTATTTACAATGTATAAATAGTACCTAAATAAAGTTATTTTTAATTTATGGCTTAATGTGAAATAGTTGAAAAAGTGCTACAAAACTGCGTAGCCAATAGGCCAGAGGACAGAGACACTGCACTCCTTTGTGTTCAAAAAATGCCTGATATCATCATACAATGCGATGGCATGGTATGGTATAGGATACCATGTTGTATGTATATGATACCACAGCACCATAGTTATATATATATGATAGCACGTTAACAATAGTAGAACCTCATCAGGCATCATGTAGAACCAGTCTGATCTGTCAATTCAGGAATACTAAATGACCCCAAAGCCCTCTTAGAAACCAATCAAGAACAATTTAAATGAATCCGCTGAGTTTGCAGGGAATTTGCAAATGACACACAATCCAAAGAAATCTAAACAAGCCCCATGGGATTTATGCTAAAGCTGAGACTAAGACCAACACTTCCAAAAGCAAACAGCAGTTTCTGAAGCTCAATTTTGAGTGTTTGATTTTGCAAGGGCTTTATTTTAATAAAGACTTGGAAACTGAGTGTCCCATTCTTGAAACTTTCCAAATTAAAACCACGAGCTGTTTTCCACATGCCCCAGCCTGCATAAGCAGAAGATGTTGCTCTTTAAGGACTCTTACAGGAGATCAAGATATGAATCTTTTCTGCTTCAACTCCAATTAAATTGAGTAACCATTATTTCATCACTGTGTGCTCACCCGCAGTGGATGCTCTTGTTCTTCCTCAGAGCTCTTTTGTCTCCTGGCCAGTTGCAGTCCAGCTGAGTCTGGCAGAAACTGGAGGTGAGGTGAATCCTTGATGGCTTTTCAGTGGTATGGGGTGTACACCATTCTTCCAGGGACAAGCCCTGGACCTGGAACGACAGAGGCTGGAGTTAGCACTTCCCACCAAAACAAACCAAACATGGCTCCAGGGACAGGTTTCAGGGTAGCTTTCCTGCTCTCTCAGGCCAGAGGGCTGGACAACATATGTCTAGGACATCACATTTTTAAAGAACAAACCATGGTACTAAAGGGCACATGTTTTCCTCCTGTGTGGAAGCAACATACTTGAGTGCAGCAAGAGGGAGAGGGAAGCTGGGTTATCTACACCAGAGGTGGATGTTGGTGTGGGAAGAGAGGCAGGTGTGCTGCTAGAAGGAGTCTGGCCTTCCTTTCTGGTACCTGTCCCCACAGGAGTGGTGTGAGGAAACAAAACTCTGCCTTTGGGCAGACTTGCCCTTGTCTAACCATGAAAGCTGGGTATTGTTCACCTGCTCTGAAGCTCTCCTCATTCTTCCCCAAAGGGAAAGGGCCTTAGCGGGACCCTGCTGCCTTCATGACAGCTGGCCAGCCTGCTACAGAGCTGATGGCCACGCCATGATAGAGCTGATGGTGAGACTGCAGCAGGGGTGATGGTGAGACTGGTGATGGTGAGGCTGCAGTGGGGGTGATGGTGAGACTGGTGATGGTGAGGCTGCAGTGGGGGTGATGGTGAGACTGGTGATGGTGAGGCTGCAGTGGGGGTGATGGTGAGACTGTTGTACCGGTGATGGTGAAGCTGGCATGGGGAGAATATCTAGGGAGCTTTGAAGGTGATGGCTAAGCTGTTGTGGTGCTGATGGCTGCTGCCATGGGGATGGTGGCAAGGATGCTGTGGAGGTGGTGGTGGGTGAAGGCTGGGCTGTCGTGGGACTGCTGGCGAAGCCCTTGTGGGGCTGACAGCCAGGCTGCCGTGCAGCTGCCGGCTAGGCCGTCGCAGCGGGGGAAGCCTGCGCCAATGCGGGGGTGACACCAGGGGTGACAGCGAGGGGACC